>JAQQSZ010009880.1:0-12656 GCA_028646595.1 Phalanger gymnotis
ATATTTATAGCGGCTCTTTTTGTGGTAGCTAAGAATTAGAAATCAAAGGGATGCCCATCAATTGGAGAATGCCTGAACAAGCTGTGGTATATGAATGTAATGGAATACTATTGTGCTATAAGAAATGGGGATGATACAGACTTCCTAACAACCTGGGAAAACCTACACGACATAATGCTGAGTGAGTGGAGCAGAGCCAAGAGAACATTATACACAACTACAGATATATGCATTCTGTGAGGACCAACTCTGACAGACTTCGCTCTTCTCAGCAACACAAGGTACAAAGACAACTCCAATGGACTCATGATGGAGAATGCTATCTACATCCAGAGAAAGAACTATGAAGTATGAATGCAGATTGAGGCACACTTCATGCTAGCCTTTTTTCCCCCCTTTTTTTTCTTTTTCTTTTGTTTCTGTTTTTGGGCTGGTTTTTTTTGGTCCTGTTTCTTCTTTCGCACGATTCATTTCACTGATCACAGTTCTTCTCCATAACTTGACTAGTGTGTAAATTAATTCAATGTGAAGTTATACATGGAAGCTATATGGGATTCCATGCCGTCTTGGGGAAGGAGGGGGAAGGGAGGGAAGAAAATCTGGAACTCAAAATTTTGTAGAACCGAGTGTTGTAAACTAAAAATAAAAAAGTGCTAAAAAATAATAAAAAACAACAAAAACTCTTTAGAAATATAGAAGATAGTAATAACGGTTTTCTGTGAAGTTGGCATAACAAGGACCTCTTAAAATATCCTCGTTTGTGAAAGATAGACTCCTAAAATCTTACTTGACCGACTGACAGTTTAAAGTTACATTGAGTGCGTGCTTTTGTGGCAGACTGGCAACTAAGATTTTATTATCTAATCACATGCTTACAGTGATTTGATTTTAGATAAGTACTAGAAATTACAAAGAAAAATATTTTTATTTCTATAAAAATATTCAGTCTAACCATTGGATCACATTGTTCTAAGAATGATTTTCATCTTTGACTTTAGTTTCCTACAAGTCAGATTAAATAAGCATCTGGTTAGTCATATCCCCCCACCTATCATGATGGTCTATAGGAAGCCCATATTATAAAATCTAACACTAAATATTGATTATGGTAAAAAAAAAACATTGTTTATTGTGATCTGTGAATATTATATAGGACCTTAAATGTTTCCTTGTGTTGTTCAAATGAGACTTAATTAGTTAACTCCTTCTGTGAAAACTGGCCATGCCCTGCCAGCAGTAACTAAAATACTTTTTGTCTTTTTGGCCTGGACCTAAACCAGCCTTTCAACTAGAATCCCATACTATTTTAGCCCAGCACACTTTAAGCTAAGCTGATGATAACAAGTGTGAATTAAAACTCTTTGTAAAACTTTACCTGTATTTCCTAGAATTGGTTTGTAAAATTACATACATGACTATATTGTAAAACTTGGGAACATCAACATAGTTAGAAAAACAGATTCTCTTCTGATTTAAATATTATTAAGTCACAAATTCAATGAAGGGTATTTTATTTTATATAGGTTATAACGATGGAAAAAATTTCTCTTTTTTATCTGATAAGATGTTTGCCATGGTTATCAGTTTGTTTCAACTCTTCTGATGACGTTATGAATCCTACAATTAGAATGAGGAAATCTATGAATCAGTTTTATGTAAGTCCCATCTATATTTGTTCACAATAATCTACTGTGTAAAGTAATTTAGAGATGCATTCAGCTGAATCGAGGTACTTTGACTATAAATGGGTTTTGTCTTATGCTTCAAATCCATAATATTGTTTATAATATCATGCAAATATATTGTTAGGATTACAACCTCTTTCTAATCTAGATGTTGCTACATTATGAGATTAACTATTAAAAGAAAAAGAAAATGCTTTAAAACTGTTAATATTCTGAAGTATTTGCCTACAGTGAAGAGAAAGTTTCATCTAAAATTATTTGGCTATCATTTTTGAAAACTAAGATTATTTGTTGTTACATGAGGTTGTTATGATAGAGTCAATTTAGTTAGACAAATTTTTGGCATTGCTTCATTTAGAAAACTGAATTTCCTCTTCATTGCAAACACTTTGATGAGAGGGTGGTAATTAGGAATTTATTTGTGACAATTAGAAATTTATTTATGGTAATTTGGAATTTGTTTATGATACTTACAGACATTTTATACCAACTTAGTATTGATAAACTCCAATTTTAAAGATTTATTTATTTTTGTTTGCTTTAAGGGTTGAATAAGCGATGTCATTTGGAGGTTTATAGTTGTTATATATTCACTGTCTATGTGAATGTACTTAATTAGATTATAATAATTGTCTTTTTACATCAGGATAAACTTTAAGCTGTTTTTGAGAAAAAGAAATACTAGTAGAAAGGAATGCTAAGGAAAAATATTTTGTGTAATTTTTTAGAAGGCCTGAGAGATTTTATTTGCTAGCTAATTTTTTTGCAACTTGATAGAATTGAAAACATTTGTGTCCAGCCCTACTGGGATTAGTGAGAGTTTGCTTTTTGAGGTAAAACCTTTTTGGGACATTGAATATTCTTTTTGAGCTTCATTCTTAGGTTTGTTGTATCCTTGGGCCAACCTTAAATGGGTGCTTCAAGAAAAACGCCAGCAGCTCAATGGGAGTGACATCTGAGATACAAGGCCAATGGATATCTATCTGTCCCTGGGAATAAGTTGGAAGGGCGACTTTGGGAAAGTAAGGTTAGATTCTCTTAATTCATTGTCCCATACAAGAAATCTGTCCACCTGACTCTGTATGCTTGGCTGCTTATAGTAATACTGAGTTTTGGGGAGTAGGCCTTTAAGAATGGTATTGATGTGTGATACCCATGTCCTTGCTTCTTCTTCTAATAGCAAATATCTCTAACCAGGGCAAGATAAGTTGTGATTTTTTATGAGAAATCTCTTACTGTTTTCAATCTGAGATTATAGTCATTATTTGTTAGCAATGATATGTGATTCTTAATAACTTAATCCACCCAAACCTATAATTATCAGAATTTGTTGTTTAAGAACTCTTGAGAATGTCTGAGTCTGACTCCATTAAGGAATGCCGTTAGGCCAATGATCCATGATACCAGCAACCCTATAGGGTTGACATCTGTGAACTATAGGTGGAGTTCTCATGGGAAAGGCTGGGAGTAGGACTCTTGGCATGGACTCAGGTAGTATTATCTTGACTTGATTTCCCCAATATAATATTTCCTCTTGAGGAGAAAGTATCCCACCATTTAAGCCTGAATCAATGCAATTGGAATTGATATCAAGTTAGGAAAACAGTTTCCCCTTACTATGTAGCTATGATACCATTCTTCTTTTATGGCAATTTCTATAATCATGTCAGGTGATCAATATGAAAACAATAATAGATCCTTATCTTTTAGGCTAATACTGGAGCATATCTGAGCTACTATAAAAAGATGCAGGTATAAGAACTGAAGTATTTAGTCTAGAATTTTAGTCCTTCCTATATTCTAAACAACTAAGTAAATAAATATCTAGCCTTGTCATCTACCTGTTACTAGTTACCTATTTGTATATAAAATAATGGCTTTAAATTACTCAAAACAATATAAGAATAATTAGGTATTAATGCCACAGTTTATGGGATTAAGCTATGTTCTATTAATTATTAAGGCTAAATCAGAAACATTTTCAGTTTTGTTTTGAAGAAAACATTTTGGTACAAATAATTTCCTTAGAGCAGAGTAATTTATGGAATATCTTGTGATACCTGGGCAATCGGGGTTAAGTGACTTGCCCAAGGTCACACAGCTAGTAAGTGTGTCAAGTGTCTGAGGCTGGATGTGAACTCAGGTCCTCCTGACTCCAGGGCCTATGCTCTACTCACTGTGCCACCCAGCTGCTCCATCTTTTTTTGGATTTGAAAAATAATATTTGTCCTATTGGATGGCTCTCTGGGTGGGACAGAGAGGGACACTGTGAGAAGCTACAGTGATATCAAAAGGCATTAATTAAAAATTTATTTTAATAAACACATTTTTCAAAAAGGTATTAAAACTATCAGAGAGTTTTGACTGGCTCAGAGTATCACAGGCTCTGGCTGTTGACATTACTTTCTGGTCAACTAAGCAGAAAGAAAATAGCTCTCTGGGGCTTGACAGACTGTGATTCTGAGGCAAGAGCTTTACAAAAGCTGAATCAATATATGGAGTTTTCGCTGCACCAGTGGTTGTTATCTTTCCTGTATTAGGGCTAAATAAATCTGTCCTTAAGTTAAATGATCTACAGGTGCCTCTTTTCTTCCAGTATTAAATCTTTACTGCCAAGGGACCAGGCTGAGTCAGGCCTCGCTTGGAGACTCCTGCCTTATCTGTCTCCCTTCTTCTCTAATCTGTCTCTTAGGCAGCTTCCAAAGTGATTTTCCTAACATGCAGCTCTGACCACATCACTCCCCTGCTCAATAGACTTCAGTGGCTCCCCCTGCCTGTGGGTTAGAGTGAAAGTGCTTTCGTTTGGCATTTAAAGTACATCACGACCAGGCCCAAATCGATCTCTCTTTTAGCCTTATTATCTGTTCTCCATGCTCTCTATAATCCAGCCATACTGTCCTTGCTGTTCTTAACACATGATATACTGTATCCTGTCTTCGTGACTCTGCCCAGGCCATCCCTCCTGCCTGAAATGTTGTCACCTCCTCTCCTCTGCCTCTGAGAATCCCTCATTTCATTAGAAGCACAGCTCACATTCCAGGGTCTACATAAAGCCTTTCAGAATCCCCACCTCCAGATTCCCGTGCCTTTCCCCTCAAATTATCATATATTTATGTATCCATTTTGTATCTACGTTGTATGGACTTATATGTGTGCCTGCCATCTCTCACACAAGAATGTATAATCTCCTTGAGGGCTTGGACTGTTTTCATTTGATCCTTTGTTTTCTCAGTGCCTAGCAGAATAATAGGCATATGCTTAACAAGTGATTGATTAATTGATTGGCTCAAATATTTGAATGTCTATTGAGTAAGATATTTCTAAATATTAGAGTTGTCTGAAAATGGAATGTGTTGATTTGTGAGTAGGTGAATTGCTCATCACTTTGGGCATTCAGGAAAATGCTGGATAACCAATTATTTGGGATATTGTAGAGAGGATTGGTATGAACGATGGAGAATTTGGAGTCTTCTGTGGAGCTCTGAGCCCCACAGTTCAGGAAAATCATTGATAAGCTGTAGAGCATCCAGAGCAGGGCAGGCAGGATGCTGAAGAGCTCTGAGTTCATGTCAAAGAGGCTCCATTGGAGGCAGGGGGATGTTTAGCTTGGAGAAGACTGAGGTGGCACAAGATAGGCGTCTTCTGGTATTAGAAAGCCCATCAGGAGGAAAGACTACACTTGGCCCAAGTGAACAGAACTAGGACAAACTGGTGAAATGTGAAGAGGAAGATTCTGTCTCCAAATTCAGAATGATTTCCTCACCCTTGGAGCTGTCCCAAAGCAGAAGGGGCTGTCCTGGGAGGTGGTGGGTTTCCAGTCATTGGCAGTCTTCAAACTGAAGCCATTCGGCCACTTGTAAAGAGATACTATAGAGCAGATTCTCATTTAGATTGGGACAGTGAAAGGCCTTAAAATGCCTTTCTAGCTCTGAGACTCTGTGGTTCTGGGTGGGGTGAGGAGGGGAGCACAAAAACCTGTTACTAAAGTGTTATGTTGGCCTTAACGTTTCAATAAAGCTATAACATCCAGTAAAGTCATAAGATGTCAACAAAATACCATGTTATATTTCTCAATGGCAATTAATTGGTCAAAAAGCAGTTATTTATCCCCTAGTATATGTCAGCCTATGTCTTAGGTGTTGGGAATATTGAGGCAAAACCGGAAAAAGTCCTTGCTCTCAAGGAGCTTATATGACATTGCTAGAGATAGCATGCATTTACTTACTGATATCAGTTAGGCAGTTAATAAATGTCATTTAATAAATTGCCTACCATGGATCAAGCACTGTGCTGGGAATGCAAGAAGAAGCAAAAGACAGTCCTTACCCTCAAGGAATTCACAATTGAATGGGGGAGACAAGTAAACAAATATATTTCTCATGAAAAACAAATAAAATAGACTGAATGGGACACAACTGGAAGAGAATAGGTATTATAATTAAGAGGGGTTGGGAAAGGCTTCCTGTAGAAGGTAGGATATTAGCTGTAACTGAAGGATGCCAGGGAAGCCAGGAGAGGCAGAGAGGAGGAGGAAGAGCAATCCTTACTTGTTGCCTCTGAGGTGAGTGGTGTAAAAAAGAAACTGGGAAGTCCATCTGGGCAAAGAAAGCACCATTTACTAAGAGAAACAAAGATGGGGGCTACAGTCTGCCCAGTATTGTCTGAGACCTGAGACACAAAAATCACAGCTATGGATAGGTCTCCTGATTCATGGATGGTGCTCCAAAGTCCCGTAGAAGCTGATTCATGCAAGATTGCATGTTGCAGGTCACTGTGTCCTAACTTTGTGATGTCCTAACTTTGTACCTTCCATGATGTCTCAATTAAGCCTTTACAGGACTTGCTTGCTTTATCATTTTAATATAAAGATTAATATATAGGTATGATTATTATGGTCATGTGCTTAAGATACACACTTTATAATGATTTAGTTACACTTCTAAGGTTAACTGACACAGGAATTTCCCTGGGACTACATCATAGTTTGATTACACACAGGATTTCTTACCCAGGACTGTGTTTTTTACTCTAAATCCCAGTTATTTCTTATCCTAATTATTATAGCTGGTAAAAGATTAGCAAGGCAATCCAGAGCAAAGCATTCAAGGCATTATTGATTATTTTCCTTTCATTGGGGAGGTGTGGCATTTTAGAGATGGGCTAGTGATCACTTTTTAGGCCTTTACTTCCATTCCAGCCTGTCATTCCCATTTTGGCCTTATGCTGAGCTATTCGATGAAATTTGGCTTCTTGGCAGTAAGGACAATGAGGTGCTGGTGCCCTGGGATCTAAGATGGCCCCTTAGAGAAGTACTTCTCCAAGTTTTTGTCTCAGAACCCCCTTATACTTTTAAATATTATTGAGGACTCAAACAGCTTTTAGTTAATATAGGTTATAACAATGGATATTTATTATGTTTGAAATGAAAACTGATAAAGAAATTTAAGTTTTGCATTTTTTTAATTTGGCAGCAAGATAACACAGTGGACATAGTGCCTGTCCCGGAGTCATGACGATCTGAGTTCAAACCGGCTTCAGACATTTTCTAGCTGTGTGAACTTGGGCAAATCACTTAACTCTATTTGCCTCAGTTTTGTCATCTGTAAAATGAGTTGGAAAAGGAAATGGCAAACCACTCCAGTATCTTTGCCAAGCAAAGCCCAAATGTGGTCACAGAGTCAGACATGACCAAAACACCTCAACAACAACATTTATTAATGTATTGTATATTGATGATGATAAGTCCATTATATGTTAACATAGAGCAAATCATATACCTCTTGCAGCCATGGGTAGTAGGTATATTATTAGTGAAATAAGAAAGAGGTAATGACAAAAGAAAAAATAAAGAACTTCAGTTATATGAAACTAAAAAGCTTCTACACAGACAAAACAAATGCTGGTGCCCTAGACTTCTCATTCCCACCAATCATTCTCTTTTTTCCTCTGAAGGGAAACAAAATGCCCCCTTTTGCCAACTTGCCTTTACTAGCCATGGCAACCCCCTGCTCCCAGTTGCACAGGCTCTCCACCCTGGTGCCATCTTCAGCTCATCATTGGTACTCACCCCACATAGCCAGACTGTAGCCATGTCCTCTTGATCACACGGCTGGCACTTTGTGGCAGGCCTTTGTGCCTGGACTATTGCACAATAGCCAGTCCTGGGACTAGAGTAACCCCCCAAAACTTATGAGCTAATACAACCAAGCATGGCAGCCTTAAAGATAAAATGGAAATCATGTTGAGAAGGCTATCTCTATCCAGGTGCCAAGAGATGTTACTGTGTTTTGTTTACTCAAGTACCATCTACTATTTCAATTGGGGATCTCAACAGCTCTCGTATTTTTAATTATATCTCTATGCTAATAATTCTCATATTTAAATATCCTCCCCTAATCTCTCTGATGCCCTCCACTCTTATATCTCCAAGTACCTTTCAGATGTTTTGAATTAGTCATTGAAAAGACAATTTAAACTCAACAGGTCCAAAGTCCAAAATATTCCCTCCAAACCTCCTAGTTTCCTACCTTCCCTTGGGTCCTAATGGCTCAGAGTGAATGTAAATATCAATTGTTTCTGTTTTGGCCAGAAACCATGAGGGTCTTCCCCTCCCAGAATGATTTTTTAACTAGGTAGAAGATGCCATTTTTTTGCCTCATTTCTTCTTACCTAGCCTTAATCATTGAATGGGTGTTGCCTTAGACAAACTGAGGCCTGGGAAAGACCTTAGCTTAAAAAGGCCAAGGTCTCTCAGTGTATCCAGGGCCATCTGCAGGCATCCTGATCTCTATCTGGGCACTAGATCCATATGGCTCCAGAGGAGAGAGTGAGGCTGGTGACTTTGCGCAGCCCTCCCACACTTAAATCCAATTCACTTGCAAGTCGTGGCATCACCTTCCTGATGTCGTGGTCCTCTTCTAGAATGAAAGACCAACAACAACAACCGAGGTAACATCATCTTTCCAGTCACACAGGCTTGCAACCAACAGGTCTCCCTCAACTCCTGACAATGTTTTAATCCCCAACGGGCATTTTTTCCCAAAGCCTATTAATTTTACCATTGCACCATCTCTTGAATATACCTCCTCCTCTTCTCAGACACTACCACAACTCTGCTGCATGGCTGGACTATTGCAATAACCTGCTGGCAGGTCGACCTGCCTCAAGTCTCTCCCCACTCCATTCCATCCTCCATGCAGCTACCAATGATTTTCCTGAAACTGAGGAAGGATCATGTTACCCCCAACTCAGTAAGCTCTAGCGGCTCCCCATTATCTTCCAGATCAAACAAAATGCTACCTTCATAAATTGGCCTTCTCCTCCCTTTCTCATGTTATACCTCCCTCCACACCAGGTTTTCTCCAGTGCTGTGTCACTGGCCTGGCTGTGCCATTTCATCTTTTGGCTCTGTTCAATTTCTCTGGCAGTCCCCAATGCCTGGAATATCCTCTCTTCTCATCAGCACCTATCGGCTTCCTTGGCTTCCTTTAAGTCTTAACTCAAATCCTTTTTTCTGCAAAAAGTCTTTCTAACCTCTCAATTTTAGTGCCTTCCCTCTCTTAATTACATCTTAATTAGCCAACATATAGTTTGCTTATGTATATTTGTTCATTTGTCATCTCCCCCATTAGATTGTGAGCTCCTTGAGGCCAGAGACTGCCTTGACATTTTTTGTATCCTTAGCACTTGTAACAATGCCTGACACATAGTAAGTGTTTAATAAATGTTTATTGAATGACTGACTCAAATTCAGACCATGAAGTACAGATCTTAATGTATTTTCCACTCCTGTAAAATCTGTCAAAGATCCATTGTTGGAAGATGGGAATAAATGATCCAAAGAACTTGGGACTTTACACATACTATCACTGATCAAAGCCCGAACCAACTGGCAGTGGAATAGGATAATGTATTAAGTAGGTTTATTGAGACAGAATCTCAAGGTGGCAGTGCAGGACAGGGCTACAAGTGGTTAGTGTCCAAGGACAGGGCTATATATCTTGCATTAAAATTAGTGGTAGGTCAGAGGATTCTGGGAAGATGGCAAAGTAGGTCAGAAAATTCTAAGCTCTCCATATTTCCCCCACAAACAAGACAACATAGCACCTCAATGTGAATGTAGAGAGGTTAAAATAAACAAAGCTTTGAACAGAAGAGTGATTCTCCTGAGACAAGTAGAGAAGATCCAAAGAAAAATCCCAGGACGGACATTTGGTCCCTGTGAAGAGTAAACATCTCCTGGTTAGTTCTGCTGAAATAGCAAGCAGTGAGCCCTGGAGCTAGCTGGGTTGGGAGGTAGCCTTGGCCCCAGCCACAGGAATTTTCACCTTCCAGACAGTGTAGGCAGTTGGGCATCTGAGCAGGGGAAGATTGAGGGAACTTCTGCTAATAAGGGATGCCAGGCCAAGCTATGCTGCACAGACATGGTCCTGGGTGTAAAGGAGCCAGCAAACTTCCAGTGAGCGCAGAAGCAGTGGGGAGGGGGCGCTGCTGCCTGTGGTCACTTACAGGACACTGGAGGTCTTGGTTTCAGTTGCAGGTCAGAGTGGGGAACTGGAGGAGGATCTGAGGCCTGAGGCACCATCCCCAATACCTTAGGATTAGAGGTGATTATAAAAAACAGGCTGCTACAAATTAAAAAGGGGTCAGGCAAAGGAGAAAGAACTCGACTATAGAAAGGTACTATGGGAATAGAGAAGACTATGTTTCATCTTCAGAGGAGGATACTGAAGCAAAAAAAAGCCTTATCTATCCCAATGAGTAATGTCAAATGGTCACCTGCCCAATAAGAATTCATAGAAGAATTTAAAAAAGACTTTAAAAATCAAATGAGAGAGATTGAGGAAATTTTTTTTTAAAAATAAGAACAATCCAAGAAAAACAAGAAGATTGTGAAAAGAAAGTGAACCAGCTTGAGAAGGAAATCCAGAATCTTAAAGAAGACAACAACTTCTTAAAAATTAGAACTGGAAAGGGGAAGCTGGTGAAACTGTAAGAGACCAAGAAATAATAAAACAAAATATAAAATGAAAAAATAGAAGAGAATGTGAAACATCTTATAAGAAAATCAACTGATCTAGAGAATAGATCAAGAAAAGAAAACATAAGAATTATCAGACTACCTGAAAGCTATGATAAAAAAAGAATCTTGATACAGTAATACAGGAAATAATTTTTAAAAATTGTCCTGAAGCATCAAAACAAGAAGAGTAAGTAGGAATAGAAAAAAAAATCCACCAATCAGCACTTGAAAGAGATCCTATGAGGAAAACCTAATAGTGGCAACAGTAAAAGACCGTAGGTTTTGGAACACTATATATCAAAGAGCGAAAGAAGTGGAATTGTGGCAAAAACATCATACCGAAAAGTTAAGCGTAATCCTGAGTAAAAAAAATGGAAATTCAATGAATTGCTAGACTTTCAGGATTTTGTCAATTTTGTTAACAATTAATAACTTCATTCAAGAGAATGACAATGAGACAACATACCAAAACTTATGAGATGCAGAAAAGCAGTTGTTAGGGGAAGTTTTATATCTCTAAATTCTTGCATGAATAAAATAGAGAAAAAGGAGATCAAAGAATTGGACATGAAACAGAAAAAGCTAGAAAAAGAACAAAATGAAAATCCCCAAATAATGTCAAATTAGAAATACTGAAAACCAAAAGAGAGATTAATAAAATTGAAATCAAGAAAACTATTGAACTAATAAATAAAACTAAGCCGGTTTTATGAAAAAACCAATAAAATTGATAATTTGGTCAATTTGATTAAAAAAAGAAAGAAGAAAACCAAATTACCAGTAAAAAAAAAATGAAAAGGGTGAATTCACCTTCAATGAGAAGGAAATTAAAACATTAATTAGGAATTATTTTGCCCAATTGTATGCCCATAAATTTGACAACCTTAGGGAAATGAATGAATATTCACAAAAATATAATTGCCCAGGTTAACAGAAGAGGAAGCAAAATACCTAAATAACCCCATCTCAGAAAAAGAAATTGAGTAAGCAATCAACTAACTCTCTAGGAAAAAATCTCCAGGGCCAGATGGTTTTACATATGAATTCTATCAAGCATTTAAAGAACAATTAATTCCCATATTTTATAGAATGTTTGGGAAAATAGACAAAGAAGGAGTCCTACCAAATTCTTTTTTTTTTCATTTTTTTTTTACAACTCATTTTAATTTGACACTAGTGGTATGGTCCTTTACAAAAAGAAAAATAAAGGTATTTTAAAATGAAATCATAACATTTTGTTTGATATTTTTTAGTTTTCAGCATTGATTTCCACAAGATTTTGAGTTACAAATTTTCTCCCCATTTCTACCCTCCCCCACATTCCAAGATGGCATATATTCTGATTGCCCCATTCCCCAGTCAGCCCTCACTTCTACCGCTACCCTTCCCCTGCCCCCAATCCCTTTTCCCGTTACTTTCCTGTAGGATAATATAGATTTCTATGCCCCATTGCTGGTATATCTTATTTTGCTATTGCATGCAAAAATCAACCTGGTTTTTTTTGAGCATCTCCTTTTAAAACTTTGAATTCCAAGTTCTCTCCCATCCTCCCTCCCCACCCACTCTCCTTAAGAAGGCAAGCAATTCAACATAGGCCACATGGGTATCATGCAAAGCACTCCTATAAATAGTCATGTTGTGAAAGACTAACTATATTTCCCTCCCTCCTATCCTCTCCCCCTTTATTCAGTTTTCTCCCTTGACTCTGTCCCTTTTCAAAAGCGTTTGCTTTTGAATACTCCTTCCCCCTATCTGTAGTAGGAAGGCCGAATTTATGATCTCAAATATAATCATGTATATGTTTGAATGGTCCGAAATCGCAAGGTATGAGAGATTCTCTAAGGAGAAAACAACAAGGAATTTATTTAGGCCCCACCGCAGCAAAAACTTGAACCAGTCTCCCCATTCCAACATCTTGACAAAAAGACTCCAGGCCCAGAAAGCCCATT
>JAQQSZ010009881.1:0-12656 GCA_028646595.1 Phalanger gymnotis
CCCCCCCCCAGTCCCCTTTTCCCTTACTTTCTTGTAGGGCAAGATAGATTTTATGCCCCATTGCCTGTGTATTTTATTTCCTAGTTACATGCAAAAACTTTTTTTTTTGAACATCGGCTTTTAAAATTTTGAATTCCAAATTCTCTCCCCTCTTCCCTCTCCATCCACCCTCCCTAAGAAGGCAAGCAATTCAACATAGGCCATATGTGTATCATTATGAAAAACCCATCCACAATATTCATGAAGTGAATTACTAACTATATTTTGCTCCTTCCTATCCTATCCCCCTTTATCCAGTTTTCTCCCTTGACCCTGTCCCTTTTCAAAAGTTTGCTTTTGATTACCTCCTCCTTCATCCACCCTCCTTTCTGTCGTCCCCACTTTTTATCTCCTTATTCCTTCTTTCCTGTGGGGTAAGATACCCAATTGAGTGTGTATGTTATTCCCTCCTCAGGTCATATCTGATGAGAGCAAGATTCAGTCATTCCCCCTCACCTGCCCCTCTTCCTTCCCAACAGAACTGCTTTTTCTTGCCACTTTTACATGAGATAATTAACCTCATTCTATCTCTCTCTTTCTTCCTCTTTCATCCCTTAACTTGATTTTGTTTTTTTAGATATCACCCCTTCATTTTCAACTCACCCTGTGACCTCTGTGTATATATATTTGTGTGTGTATGTGTGTGTGTGTGTATACATATATATAAAATGTATATTATCTTCAGCTACCCTAATACTGAGGTCTCGTGAATTATACACATCATCTTTCCATGTAGGAATGTAAATAAAACAGTTCAACTTTAGTAGGTCCCTTATTTCTCTTTCTCGTTTACCTTTTCATGCTTCTCTTGATTCTTGTGTTTGAAAGTCAAATTTTCTATTCAGCTCTGGTCTTTTCACTGAGAAAGCTTGAAAGTCCTCTATTTTATTGAAAATCCATATTTTGCCTTGGAGCATAATACTCAGTTTTGCTGGGTAGGTGATTCTTGGTCTTATTCCTAGCTCTATTGACCTCCATAATATCATATTCCAAGCCCTTTTATCCATTAATGTAGAAGCTGCTAGATCTTGTGTTATCTTGATTGTGTTTCCACAATACACTAATTGTTTCTTTCTGGCTCCTTGCAGTATTTTCTCCTTGATCTGGGAGCTCTGGAATTTGGCAACAATATTCCTAGGAGTTTTCTTTTTGGGATCTATTTGAGGAGGTGATCAGTGGATTCTTTCAATTTCTATTTTACCCTCTGGCTCTAGAATATCAGAGCAGTTTTCCTTGATAATTTCTTGAAAGATGATATCTAGGCTCTTTTTTCGATCACAGCTTTCAGGTAGTCCAATAATTTTTAAATTATCTGGCCTGGATCTATTTTCCAGGTCAGTGGTCTTTCCAATGAGATATTTCACATTGTCTTCCACTTTTTCATTCTTTTGGTTCTGTTTTATAATATCTTGATTTCTCATTAAGTCACTAGCTTCCACTTGTTTCAACCTAATTTTTAAAGTAGTATTTTCTACAGTGATCTTTTGGACCGCCTTTTCGATTTGGCTAATTCTACCGTTCAAGGCATTCTTCTCCTCATTGGCTTTTTGGAGCTCTTTTGTCATTTGAGTTAGTCTATTTTTAAGGTGTTATTTTCTTCAGTGTTTTTTTGGGTCTCCTTTAGCAAGTCATTGACTTGTTTTTCATGGTTTTCTTGCATCACTCTCATTTCCCTTCCCAATTTTTCCTGTACTTCTCCAACTTGCTTTTCCAAATACTTCTTGATCTCTTCCATGGCCTGAGACGAGTTCATGCTTTTCTTGGAGGATTTTGATGTAGGCTCTTTGACTTTGTTTACTTCTTCTGGCTGTATGTTTTGGTCTTCTTTGTCACCAAAGAAAGATTCCAAAGTCTGAGTCTGAATCTGAGAGCATTTTTGCTGCCTGGCCATGTTCCCAGCCAACTACCTGACCCTTGAACTTTTTTGTTGGGGTATGACTGCTTGTAGAGTAGGGAGTACTTTGTCCCAAGCTTGAGGGGCTGTGCTGTTGTTTTTAGAGTTATTTCTACACAGCCAGCTCTGCCACACCAGCGCTCCTCCTCCTCCAAGAACTGACAACCCATATGGTGACTCAGATCTTAAGCAGGCTCTGCACTCCTGCTCTGACCTGCCATTTAACTTCTCCCACCAGATGGGCCTGGGGCTAGAAGCAACTATGGCTGTAGTTCTGTCCTCAGAGCTACACCACCTCTTCTGCCCCTGGGGTGGTGGACAAACTGCAAACTCCTTTTACTCTGTCCCTGCAGCTTTTCCCACTAACGTTGTCTGTTGTCTTTGGTGTTTGTGGGTTGAGAAGTCTGGTAACTGCCATAGCTCACTGATTCAGGGCTCTAGGGCCTGTTCCGCTGGCTCCTGGTCTGGTTGGTCCAGGCTGGGCTCACCCTGGCCTCTGCTCCCCTCCACTCCCAGTTCCATGTGATAGACCTTACCCTGCAACCATCCACGCTGTCCTGAGCTGGTGTCCTGCTTCCCTCTGCTTTTTTGTGGGTTCTGCAGTTGCAGAATTTGTTCAGAGACATTTTTATAGGTTTTTGGAGGGACCTAGGTGGGAGCTCATGCAAGTACCTGCTTTCCAGCCACCATCTTGGCTCCACCCTCTCTAGGAGTTTCATTTCTTAAATATATAGGGAATTGAGCCAAATTCACAAAAAATAAGAGCCATTCAACAATTAATAAATGGTCAAATGATATGAACAAGCAGTTTATAGAAGAAAGCAGTTATCAATAATCATAGGAAAAGGTCCTCTAAATCTGAATTGTACTGATTTTGTGACCAATCTGTTTTCTATTGAAATTTCGTTTGTAGAACTTTTAAACTCATTCTCTTTTTCTAGGTTTGAGTTGTAAGCATTCCTGCCACAACCATATCTTTTTATACTGAGATTTATTTTACTTTTATGCAATTCTTCTACCCTACTTTCTCACTGTATATTAGGACTAGGTTGTGTACTTCCATTGAGAAAACGTGGGTTGCTTCTGCTACTTCCTTGGAGTATTGAATATAATGTTATCCCAGACTCTCAGGAACAAGCTGGGACCTTCAAGCTCAGTGATCCCAGGCTGACCTGATGCAGGAGAAAGTATGATCATTGTCCTCCTGGTCTGAGCTCTACAAGTTTCAGACCCATGTTTGGGTCTGAGCAACAGGATTGAAGCTGTGAGTCAATTCGAGGTTGAAACTCAAAATCACTATGACCTTATGCAGGGTTTGGGAACAGATACCAATGGAAATCTCTGTCACTTACTACCCAGAAACTGCTGGATACAAATACTATCAAACAGCTGGAAAGTTCTGCTGATTCAGAGTGATGGAACTGTAGGTTTCTCTTTTTCTGGGATTCCTATCCTCATCATTCTTCAGGCTTCAGACAGGGATTGAAGCTGCAACTAAAACCCCAATCTGCATCTTGCATGCCAGCTACAGAGTTGCTCCTAGCTTCTGAACTTGCTCTTTTCTCAGCTCATAGGTTATGACCCACAACCACTTCTCACTCTGGTATACCACCTCTCAGTGCACTTTCTCTCCTCAGTTTACCCTGGATTTGTGACCTGGAACTGGGTAGTAAGTGACAGAACTTCTAGTTGGTACTTGTTACCAAAGCCTGCATAAGATTATGGCACCCTTCTTTGAGTCTCTATCTTATCTTGCCCCACAGCATCAGTCCTTTGTCAGTTCCTAGATACTGGAATGTTCCATGGAATGTACCCTGCCCCCATGTTCACAGACTTCTCTGTCTCCTTATGCTAAACTTGACTGGACAAATAACTCAATGCAATTTTTTTTCTTGGATTTACTGATCAGAATTTACTCTGTTGCATTTTCTAGATCTTTTTGGTGGAGCTTTTTTCAGGGAGCTAACTGTACTTTTTCCTGCTATTCTACTGTCTTGGCTTTGTCCTTAAGGAGATTGACTTGAGTAGATACAAGTTATAACTATAATGGGAAGAGTGGAGGACTAAACTTCAAACCAGGCAGCAATTTCACTTAAAGGCATCAATTAAAATAGATTATTTTAAAAGGCAAGTAAGTGGAAAATGAGATTTTTGAAGGAGTAAGGGCCTGATCCTGAGAGCATACTCATTTGGTGAGCCTGATTCTGGGAGTGGCCAATAATGTTGAATGAAGGGGCCTTGCTGTCCAAGTCATAGGATATGCAAGTACTTTGTGAGCATTTTCTATCCACCTACTATATGTTTGGTTTTTTTTTACTTTATTCCAAAGTTAAGAAAAAAAACAAGCATTTCCATAACATACTAGAAGAGAAAAAAAAAAGACTATTGTATATGAAACTGTGAATCTATTATGTAAAACTTGCTATTCCTTTTAAATACATAATAAAGTTATCATGTATCTTTTTTCCTCTTTTTTATTCCCTCACCCCTTACCCTAGAGAGGCTACCATTAGGTAGGCACACACACACACACACACACACACACAAAACCATTATATACACACTTCTATTATCAGTTCTCTTTCTGTCTGCAGACAATGTCTTCCTTCACATGTTCTTTGTAGTTAATTTGGGTATTCATAATAGTCAAAAATGACTTAGTCAATAGAAATTGTTATTAAAACAAAATTATTAGCTTATATATAATGTTCTCTTGGTTCTGCTAATTTTGCTCTTCATTACTTCTTGCAAGTTTATGCTTTTCTAAAATCATCAAGCTCACCATTTCTTATAGCACAGTAGTATTCCATCACAATCATACACAACAACTTGCTTAGCCATTCCCCAATTGACAGATATCCTCACAATTGCCAGTTCTTTGCCACTACAAAGACAGCTGCTATAAATATTTTAGAACACATAGGTTATTTTCCTTTTTCCTGATCATCTTAGAAAACAGACCTAGTAGCGGTATTGCTGGGTCAAAGGGTATAGGCAGTTTAATAACTCTTTGAGAATAATTCAAGACTGTTCTCCAAAATGGTTGAATCAGTTCACAGTGCCACCAACAGTGAATTAGTGTCCCAATTTTTCCAAATCCCCTTCAACATTTGTCCCTTTCTCCTTAAATCATTTCAGCCAATCTGATAGGTGTAAAGTGATATCTCAAGGTTCTTTTAATTTGCATTTTTCTAATCAACAATGATTTAGAGCATTTTTTAAATATGACTATAAATTGTTTCACTTTCTTTATTGGAAAATTGCCTCTCCATATCCTTTGACCATTTATCAATCAAGGAATAATTCATATTCTTATAAATTTTACAAACTTCTTTATGTATTTGAGATATGATACCTTTACTGAAAATCTGTTAATTGAAAATTTTTCCCAATTTTCTGCTTTCCTTCTGATCTCAGCGACATTTGCTTTATTTGTACAAAAACTTTTTAATTTAATGTAATCAGAATTATCCATTTTATACCTCATGCTGTTCTCTCTCTTGTCTATTCATAATTTTTTTTTACCTATCCATAAGTTTTATAGGTAATATATTCCATGTTCTTCAATTTTTTTTGTAATAGCTCTCTTTACATCAGGCATCCATTTTTTATGTCTTGTATCCATTTTTATCTTATCTTGGTACATGGAGTAAGATCTTCATTTAAAAAAAAAAAAGGTTGTTTTTTATTGAGTGCTGGGTTAGACATGAGTGTAAATACATACATCCAAAGACTTGACTTCAATCTATTTTTATCTGGTGATCATCAAGGTAGTCACTGTTATATACCAAGTTAGCAAAGAGGTATTGCCCATGTCAGAAGCATATTTTCCCCAACTAGATCCAAATGTGCATATGAAAACATCCTTCATCTCTTCTTTGTCTCTTTATATTTCCTCTCCCCTGCTCTTAGGTAAAGCAATATTAGAAACATTTGTGATGTAGTAAACTTCAAAAGGTCAGAAGAAAGAACCATCAGAGGGCCTATGGCACATTTCTCCACAACTGAACCCAGAGCAAATTTTGTGATCCAGCCCAACAGTGAATAGATCCTGCATCATGACGGTGTTTGTTACAAGGGGAGCTACTTTGTGCATCAGTTGTGTGATGTTTGGAAGTGAATTTTGTGGGAGGCAATGCTTTAACACTTTAAAGTTTGAGCCCATACTGCCCAGTGGCCAAGATGATAGAGATGTGCATGTGCCCCGGTTTTAAAAGCTGTTTTTTCAGTATTTTTTTCAGTTAATGTTCCTTTATAAAATATAATTAATGTTAATTGTTAAATAACACTAAAGTATTAGTAGTATTGATGATACTAAAAACATATTAACAGTCATTGAGTGATTGGTATGGAGGAGAATAAAACAGAATTGTTTCTTAAGCCAATAATATTAAAAGAACCATGTTGTACCTTGGGCATACCCCTTAAAGTCTAGAGCAGGGATGAAGCCAGCTTTGGGAGACTCAACCTGCAGTACACATAGGGAATGAGATAGTTCAGAGCCTATATGAGCTAAATGTCTAAACGGTAAATGGTAAATATATATATATATATATATATATATATATATATATATATATATATATATATGTATGTATGTATGTATGTATATATCCCTGAAAGACAATAGAACTCTAATAAACACAAAGACTACTCATCTTGAGAGAATTACAAAAGGTAAAGTTAAAAAGACCAACAGCAACTCTCTAGCCCAATTTAAACTTGAAAAGGAAGTCTTATATAACTGAGAAATGATCGTCCAGCTTCTGTCTTCACTACCCTGTAATTAGACCCATTCTACCTAATATTGGCTCTAACTTTTAGGATGTGCATGTGTGTGTGTGTGTGTGTGTGTGTGTGTGTGTGTGTAAATCTTGTCTCATCTTCTCTACTTTCTGTTGTGCCTCACATCAATAAATCTCCATTTATGAAGCAATGTCAAATGGAAGTACTTTTTGTTCTGAGTCCTTCTCCTGGCCCCTAGTATTATTGGTCTTTATTCCCAAATATTCCCTTACTCTATTTCTAGTTTTATGTACTGCCACCACTGTGGGTGCCAGCTGCCCTTGGGAACTTATACATTCCCTTCCTTTGAAATGGACAACAATCAAATAAAGTGGTCTCTAAATATGCAAATTCCTTACAAATAAAACTCATTATAAGGTCTCCATGTCTTAGAAAATTTATAGAACCATAGAACCCTATCCTTAATGTAAGAATGTTCTGGAGTGACATCCTTTAAATTGACTTTACAATGATATCTAATTTCTACTTCTTCTATTTCCTCCATTTTCTTTGTTTTGATCCTGTTCTGCAAAAACCTGCATTCTCATTGAGATTAGAAAGAAGCTATTATCCCATTATGCTTCACCTATGGACAGGATGCCTCTCTCTTACTTCCTTTCTACTTATTTTTGGGTTCCTACCCACTTGTTCTTTCCCACCATAAAAGATTTATTTTTAGTTACTTAAAATGGGTCAAAACTTTGTCCTAGTAATATTAATTGAACTCTTCCACTTTGGCTTCTCCCAATTTATTAGGTTCCTCTTAAATCTTTAGACCTTTGAGCACATTTGTCTCTTGATGATTTTTCCTTGCTTTGTTTTACCACTTAATTTCATCTTTTTTCAAAATAGGAATAGCTTAAAAATATAAGGAAGTTGGTTTTTACCAATTAGTCTTTTGCCTGATAATCATACTCATTTTACTTATGTTTCTATTGTTTCTTGTTGTTGTTCAGTCATTTTAGCCTCTTCATGATCTCACTTTATTTTGATTTTTGTTTTGGCAAAGGTACTGGAGTGGTTTTGCCATTTCATTCTCTAGTTCATTTTACAGATGCGGAAACTGAGGCAAATAGGGTTAAACGGCTTGCTTAGATTCACATAGCTAGTAAGTGTCTGAGGAAAGATTTGAACTCAGGTCTTCCTGACTCCAGGCTCAGTCTTCTAGCCACTGAGCCATCTAACTGCCCAATTGCTACTGTTCAGCGTGTTCCATTTATATTCTATGCATTTCTCTCCCTTTTTTGACAAAATACTTTAAATTTGTCTCTTTTGTTAAAGGTCCATTTTCTTTCATTAATTAGCCTAGGATTTTTCTATAAGCACAAGAAAAAGAGGATAATTTAGTACATTCCCCAAAACAAAGGAGTTCAAGTTGCATCTCCAGATAATTAATTGTCCTCTTCTTTTTCTTGTGCTTATAGAAAAATCCTGGGTTGTACAAATTGGTATTCCTTAGTATTCATTTTTTTCACCTACTTGCTTTCGAAGTTTGTTACTGGTTATTAAAATTTCATCACTTAATCCACTATAGCCCTTGGAGTTTCAATCATGGTCTGTTTGGATATTTTCTGTTAGCTTTCAGTACATTAGATTTATCAGTGCTTTGCCATCATTATTTGAGTTTCACACCATTTTCTTGCATCATTTGCCACAATATGACATTCAGGCTTAAAAAAATGCATACTCCTCTGAGTTACCTATAATTAAGTTATATCCAATCTACTGTTTTGAATTATTCCCTTTGGTCATATGTAGAATTCATGTGTTTCTTTAAACCTATTATTGCCTTTTGCTTTTCTTCTATTTTTTTCCTTTTCCTTTATATATGTGTAAATGCATAGGGAGGGTCTTCTAAATATATCTTATTTTCTCTTTCAAGGACTCTTTTCCTTCAATGATAGTGTCTATCAGGTAACCTCGGTATTTGTGTGTGTATCCTTTAATTCTGCATGAAGACATTTGTTTCTTATCTAATTATATTCCTAATGCGGACCCCTAGTTTCTAGGATATTGCCCAGAAACTGTTGCCATAAGGGATGCCAAACTTTGGAATTAGAGTATAAATTGTGTTCCAGAGAATAACAATTTGGTGGTTTCTTTTGGAACTTGGATTTCCAGGAATTATGCATTGCTCTGGGCATCTACAGCCATGGTCAGACTTTCTATCTATAGTCTCTTTTTCTCTAGCACCTTCATTCTTCCTTCTGATTTTGCTATAGCTTTTCCCAGCATTCTATATTCTAAGAATATGCTTTAGTAATAGGTGAGCTAGATTGGATCCTTAAGAATGGGGGTTGGGAGCATTCTGCCTCTTGTTAGCCTGAGATGAATTTGTGTCAGAAACTTCACCTTATTTCTCTCTGCCATCAGGGAAAAGTTTTCCTGATCCATTTGGTTTCCACTGTGGTGTCTACAGAGAATAGTATTTTATATGCTTTTGACAATGGAGTCGTGTTATTTTAATTCTTAGTTTGCAAATTTGTGCTTTAATTTTATTTTCCTTTCTACAAATGCTTGTTGCATTTAAAAACATTGCCCCGATTTAAGACTAACTTACAATAATATGTCTTTTGATCAATCTTCCAAACAAATAATCAAACTGGTGTGTGATTGGCTAATGAATGATTAAATGATAAATGACCAAAATGATATAGGAAGGAGGATAAGCAATGGAAATAATTTATCTGAAAGCCTCACTGCTTCTGTATAATGATCTTCTCATTACATTTTTCCAGATGGTAAATAGATACATATTAAACTCACTAAATAATCTTATTCAGGCAATGCATTTTCTAAATCCTACTATAATTGTGTCAGATACAAGGGTAATTCGAGAGTAAAATTTTTGCACTTAACTTTTGAGCCACTAAACTAAGCCAGTAGAAGCTGGAAATTATGGTTTAAATGCATGAATATATAAACCTGTGAATGAATGATGCATTTATTTCAAGTAGAATTATTTGTCTGAGGTCCTTACTAAAGTTGAAGAGTCCGACTTGCATAGAATCAAAGACAAACTTTGAATATTTTTATATTTAAATCACAATAATAAGTACCTTTCTATTTCCTCATCTGACTAGTTTTATAGAAAATAATTGAATATTCAAATGGATCCTTGATCTTCTCAATGTGGTTATTTTCCCCAACCACATAGATTACTGCCCATCCATGAGTTGATTAATGTGTGCAACCCTTTCCCATTTGGCCCCCTAAATTTATCCCAATGTTCTGTCTAATTTCCTAAGTTTTTCTTGATATCATAAGGATGACAAGAGCTGTTCACTGGCTATGCTCAGATCTTGCCACATTATCAGCCCATCTCAATTTTTATGCATACATTTTTGGGCAGAACTTAGGTAAAGATGTGGTGAGTCAATTTCCTAATTTTCCCCATGCAAAACTATTTAAAGTTAAAACTTTAAAAATGCCTCAAAAGTCAAAGAAATATAAATAATTCTTTCAGAAAATTTCTTCTCTAAAATGTATTTTGACCTAAATGCTTTTTTTTAAGCTAGTCATTTTCTGGGCCAGAAATATTAGAATTTGAACATAATTACATGTTTATGAGCAAAAAGTGTTTGTAAAGGCAATTTCCTATTTTTTATCAGAAGCATCTCTGTCCAGATCCACCTATATTATGCCCATTCTCAATCTAAGGCTCATCAGTCTCATATCTTTGTAGAACCTCACTATTACTCTACATATACATTTCCATTGAGGTTCATATCTATTCAGGGATTCTGTCTTCACCTAATTTTTAGAGTTCTTTGAGCAGTCATGGATGCAGTCAGTCCTCTGATCCTAGTATTTTTGTCATCTTCCAGTCACCTTACAAAAATCAATGGTACATTTATGAATGTCCTTACTGCTTAGAAAACCCATCTCTTTTCATTACCTAAATAAATAAATAATGCATTTATGTATGTGTGTATATGTATATGTGTGTATGTATATGCGTATATGTGTATATTTGTATGTGTATGCATATGTGTGTAATTGTGCATGGAAGATTAAATTTAAGGATACCATATAAACATGTGTTTGCTCAATTTTTTCTTTTACATTGGAAATGAAAAATGTTTTAAGCAAGCAACATAAAACATTAAAAATCATATAATCTTAGATTTGGGAGAGACCTGGGTGGACACCTAGCCTAAATACTCCACATAGTGTAGGATGTTTGTCTTCATCTCAAAATGATAGTAATAAATGTAACAAAATAAAGAAGGCACTCATATCTACTAGAGAAGAAAAGTTAATTAGAGAATTTGTTTTATCTGATGCTGGGCCAACAATGATATTCATTTCTAAGAAAGTCATACTATTTATCTACGGTTACTAGTTAGCAGTTGGCACTACCATTCCTCATCAGTCCCCAAAGTTTTCTTTTCCTCTAGGCTCTATCTGATGTTTTAAACCTCTCTTGGCTCATTTCCCAGACTCATGTATCCTGTCTGCACTGCTTCAGTTAATTACTTGTGTTTTTATTTGATGGCCACCTCTGCCAACCCTATTACTTATTACTAATTCTGAATTGCTATGGTACAAGGTATGTGTCACTTACCTCAAGGTCATTGCTAGGGTTGTTTTCATTTCTTTATATTCCTTATCCAAGAATATTGATGACATTGTAAGTTAACAATACATTATATCATTCTGACCCTGTTTAAATAAGCACACTTATTCGATGTTTTTTGGTTCTTTTGAGTAAGCTATTAATTCTTATCAGGAGCAAAATCAGGTATTCATGGCAAAGCTCCCATACTGAGAGTTACCCACATGGAAGAAATCACAGCTCCAAGTAAAACATAAAAAGAACAATTAACAAAACACACATGAATAATACACACTAGAGAACTTGGGATTATCTGAGCTATTGCCACAGTTCCATCAAGCCTACCTGGCTACTTAAATATCTCTGGACACCACAACTATTTCTGAAGGCCCACTAGGCAGAATTATTGTAGTAAGCCTTGTTCCTTATCTATATTTGGCATCAAAGTGAACTGAACACGAAGCTAAAATGTATATATGCATATTATGTTATTTGACAAGTGATATTGTTGACTCTTTCTGATTTCTTTGGTACTAACCACTGTTATTGTTTTGGTCTTCTATCTACATTGATCCTACTAACATGTATGATTTTAAAACATTTATTTCACTAAGGATATTTTTTCCTTGAGAAGAAAGGCAATTTGATATAGATTATACATATGCAGTGATGGAATATATTTCCTAAATGTTTTATTATTATTCATTTCTGCTATTCATAGTTCATAGTCCTCAGATGAAGAAGCCCAGTAGACAAACTCTAAGGCCTTTTCTATATCAAAAGTGCTCTCATTCTTTGGGCCTAAGCTGAGGTATGGATGAGACAAGAGGTGAAGAGACAGAAAATGAGAAATGTAGGATCTAATAAGAAGAGAATAGCAAACAAGAATGGTAGAAGTAAAAGAAGATGGAGACCAGAAAGACGGATAGAGTGTCTTAGGTATTTCTGAGGTTTATTAACTATTTGCAACAACATTTTTTAAAGCATATTACCAGTAACTAAAATTTTAATGGAAATTTACATATTATGAAACATAGAAATACAATACCAGCAAAGGACACAATTGTCAAAGAGCCAGGCTTGGAGTAAGGAAGATATGTTCAAATCCAGCCTCAAACATTTCCTACATGTGAGACCCTGGTGTGCCAGTAAGGCAAAATGGGCTTAGTTTAACGGGTGCCCTTGAGGAGTTTGGCTTTTGTTTATGGTGAAAGTACTTTCACTTGTTAAACACTAAGCCCCTATCAGGTGTGAAACCCCTGTGGGCGTAGATTAAAGACTTAAAAGGGGCCAATTCCGGAACCAATGGGTCTCTGGACTCTGGTCTCTAGTCGTTGAGGCGGGACTTAAGAACGCCAGAGGCTTGGCTGCGAGGAGAGG
>JAQQSZ010009882.1:0-12655 GCA_028646595.1 Phalanger gymnotis
CTGGGGCCCTGCTTCCCTCTGCCACTTTGTGGGTTCTGCAGCTCTAGAATTGGTTCAGAGCCATTGTTTTATAGGTTTTTGGAGGGACTTGGTGGGGAGCTCACTCCAGTCACTGCTTCCCAGACGCCATCTTGGCTCCGCCCCCCCATACATTTTTATAATATGATAAAATCCATCTTAGTAACAGCAGTACTTTTTCCACTAATTTAGTGGGAAATTCTTTTGCAGAAACAGTTGGGGTGTCAGAAGTAATCTGCCAGGCTAATTAGAAGTGGTCAATGTACACATAGGAAAGGATCATCAGATGTAGAGTTGGAAAGAACCTGAAAGATCATTGCCTCAAAACCCAACATTTTACAGAAAAGCAAATTGAAGCTGAGATGTTAAAGATAGGTTGGCAGACTGTCCAGAAACCAAAATGGTTGATAAATTATTGATCCATTAGATAAAATTTTGGAACAAAATTCAGAAGATGAAGAGAAATTCTAGTTCAACTCAGCAACAATTTACTTGTGTAATTCAATTAAAATTTCACAAATATTTATTTATTGTTTTCACGTACAAAGTATTATGCTAAGAGAAATATAAAGAGGAGTAACACAAAGGGGATAGTCCACAAAGGCTTAGATATCTCTATTGAATTAGTCAAAAATGTAAACTATATGTGAGAGTCCTTAATCAATTTGGGAGGGGTTAAGCACTTCGATCATTAGATAAAACCAGATGATACCAAACAGGAAATGTATTGAGTTTGATAGAAATTACTAGGCATACCTCTAGACTTATGCATAGCATAGCATGCTAATCCAGAATCAAGTATTCCAGCAAAAAGATTCCAGGTCTGTCTAGTAGTGGCTGAGGGAAATTCTCTAATGGGAGAAGTATTAAATTCTCTCTCCTCCCATCCCCCAGCACCACTGGACAGAGAATGACCATGTGAAATTTGAAAAGTCAGAAGATAGGGACTTCCCATTATCAGTGATATTGGCCCTGCAGCAACAGTGGCTGACCCCTAGCATCTGCATCAGAGCCTAAGAGACTCACCAAAGGCTGACTCTACAAGGGCACTAAGACTTAGAAAGTTATACTGAAAAAGAATTTCATGAGGAATCCCCAAAGAGAGAAAGGACTTCTGGCAATTGAGAGCTGTGAGTTTGCCCATTGGCGACATGAGCCCTACAAATTTCAGTCCACTTTTTTCAGGGACCTAATATGTTTAAGAGGACCCTTAGCTTAGGGACGGGGGAAAGAGAGAAACATGTGTAAGAATACGCCTTGCCAAATAAGGTTAGTAAATACCCTTTTTCAAAATCTAATGAAGTTTGGCTCATTAATGGTCAATAGGGCATACACTGAATGGGGGTACTAGAAATCAAAACCTTGGGGAGGATGGTATATAGTCAGCCATCCTCTGGGGCCCCACCCACCACTAGAAATAGGAATTGGGGAAGTAGTCCTGGAGTGTGTGCTACAATCTTTTTTTTTTTAAGTCACTACCCTCAAGGCAGACTGAGGAACAAGAAGATAGAATAGAGAGCTACAAAGACAATCCTATGAAAGATCCTAGGAGAAAGGAATTATTTCTGTCTGAAGGCAGAGAATCAGGGCACTTTCTGGCCAAGTCACTTTACCTCTTTGTCATCTGGAAAATGAGGAGTATGGACTTAATGACTAAAAGATCTAAATCCATGAATATGTGGGGAGTCATTAGAGCTATGCCTTGGAGGATGAGCAGGGTAATGACAGGCTTTTGAGAAAGGTAATGATATGATTCAGGCTATGAATGAATAAATGCATGAACATTTATTAATCTCTCACTAAGTGTCAGCCTCTATGCTAAGCATGGCAGATACAAATACAAAAGACAGACAGTCCCCGTTCTCAAGGAGCTTACATTCTAATAGAGGGAGACAACACATATCAGGGAGTAATGGCCAAAAGGAGGGCTTTGTTCTGGAAGCCACTGGAGTGAAGCTCTAGAACAATGGATTGAGAAGTCATTTCTAGAGGCAAGATTAGTATTGTTCTGGTCCAAGTACTATTCAATGAGCAAGAGGCAGAGAATAGAAGTTGGGGGGAAGTTGAGGTAAGTGTTCCCAAGGTCAACAACAATAATATAGCAGGAGGAAGGTGGTGAAACATGATCAGGGAGATGAGGCCAGCTAGAGATGATAAATTCTTTCCAATCAGAACAGTACGGCACCAGAGAAGAAGCAGAGGTACCGCTGGGAGGGTAACACAGTGGCAGCCACTGTGGCCACATAAATTACTGTTCATTAGCAAGTTTACTCTTACATTTATGTATAGAATATATTGGAACAGTGAGAGATAGAGGTAGAGATTACAAGGAGGGATCAATAGGAGTTTGAACTCAGGTAATGGCAGTGGAAATGGAAAGGAGGGAACAAAGAGAAAAAACATTGGTAATGGAATGTAATGTACATGTGACAATTACTATTACCAGCTGGAGAAATGCAAAGAGAAACTAAATGCCATTTACACTGTTTTCTGTAAACTCATCAGAGATTCAGACTCATCGTTTATTCAGAGCATGGTACACAACAGGTTATGTGTTCAATGTCAAATGCACCAAATAGAAATCATTTCAACATCATCCAAATGAAAGACTGGATTCAGCATCTGCTACTTCCTTCATCAAAGGGATGAAGCAAGAAGATTGAATTTGGTGAAGAATTTCACAATGTAGACTTAGCCAGTTCCAAATGTGCATCTGTCGACCAGGGTCAAGACCACAAATAGGATGTGGTGATGGGTGTCAGAACGTGCTGCACACACATTTCATTCTCGTTTCAAGAAGATTCAAGTTAGGAAAAAATATTTCATAAAGGTTTCTGTCCAGTGGCTTTTTCTAATAACTCAGTCAGTCATTTAGGTTCTAGGCCACTTGGAGAAAAGCTGCTGAACTGCTCAGACACAGAAAGAAAAGTTGAGTCCATATAGGAGGCAGGGTATCTTAGTGCCACCCTATGTGGTATGTGTAGAAGCATTCATGGATCTATAGGAGAGAATACAAGACTGAAATAGAAGCTGGGAGCCAGATTACTACAATCTCTTGGAGAAATGACTTCACAGTCAATATGACAAGGGAACAAATTCACACTGAGCAGCTTTTCTACTACTTTCTACTAAATACAAATAAAAACATGATATATAGATTTTCTCCAACCCATCAGAAATAATGAAATATTTTCTATTTGGTACTGAAGAAGAAAAATATCTGTATCATTTAAGAAAACTTAAAATATGTGTCAATCTGTCACTGCATTGAAATGAGCAGCAAAAACAAGTGGCTGCTATAAAACCTACTCCTGCTGTGAATCCTCCACACACAAAGACTATTTCCAAACTGGATACAGTAAAGTATGTTCCAATTAATTCTTTTTTTTATTTGTTCTCATGGCCAAAAGTTGATCCAAAACAGATGATAGAAAACATGCATTTATTAGATACTTACTGTGTGCCTCCTATTCTGCTAAATTCTTTCATGCTTCCATATCAAAGGAGTGATCTGACAGTCTTTGTAAATCTCAAATAAGTGAAAAATAGACAACATATGCCAGTGACCCAAAATACAAGGAGAAATAAGGAATTTTTTCACCTTTATTATGCTCCTCCCCCTCCTTTATACTTACTCCGATTGGAGGGCTGGAGGGTAGAGTACTAAATTCCTCCCAAGGTCTTTCTTTATCTGGGATCTGAACTTTCCAGGTAACTCTCCACTTTTCAGCAGCAGCTCTTAGTTTGACTCCATGGAACATCATGCCCCTTGTCTAGTATCCTTGGTTCTTCTTATCTTTTCAGCTTCTTCTTTGTGTGTTGCCTTCTCCCCTTAGACTGTGAGCTCTGTGAGGATGTGGACTGTCTTTCTTTTTCTTATTTGTATCCCCAGCACTTGGCATAGTGCCTGGCACATAGTAGGTGCTTAATAAATATTTATTTTACTGTGTATTTGAATCTAGGTGTGGCTACTGTCCTAGAAATTCATTATATTTCAAACAAAATAATAAAGTCACATTATTAAGAGCCAAATCATGACAAATCAGTATTTATTACATTTGGACAGAAAATCTTTCATTTATTTATTAGCCATGCATTTATTAAATACTGTGTGCCTAGCAATCTACTCAAATATTTCATTTTCATATCTGTGATCAGTTCTTATATTAATCTAAGCACAAGCTCAGTGCAAGCAATACTTGATCTCTAGGCTTGCTTGCTAGTCTAACACATGCCTTCCCGAGTAGGAAGGAGTTACTTCAGTGTTTCCATTTTTAAAAGAGGCAACCTCAAATGCCCTCTCCTAGCTTATCTAGCTGCAGGCTACAATTCAGAGTATGGGGGGGGGGGGAAACTAGATGGTAAAAATAAAGGCGTTACCTTAACAGAGGAGGAGATGACAATGTTACATGAACTGAAGACAAATCATCATATTGCTGTTTTATCCATGGTGCTACCATTCCTCCTGTCATCCAAGTTCAAAAGCACAGTCATCTTTGACTCTTCTCCCATATCCACTATACCTAGGCCCCAAACCATGTCATTTCTTTTTGAAATTCCTGTCACATCAATCCCATCTTTTCCAGAGCCCTGCCACAAACTTAGTCCTTATCAACTCATGCTTGAATTTCTGGGAAAGATGTCTAACTGGTTGCCTCACCACTACTCTTTTCTCCCCTCCATCCCTAATCTTAACCCTTCATACTACCACAGGTGAATCTTCCTAAAACATTTAATTTAATTGTGGCTTAATTATGTTCACCTGTGCTCGAGAATCTATAGTTTTTCTTTTGCCTGCAAGATAAATCTAAATTCTTCAGCCTACCATTTAAGGTAATCTGCTTCCAACCTACCTATCCTACTTCATCTCCAGCTAATTCCAGTGACTGCCTTGGCACATCTCAGCTGATACCACAGGAGCTGGTGACTTGGGCCAATCCCTGTCCATTATCTACTACCTTGGTTTGTCCTAGGTTATTTGCTCTGAATTTGACTGACTTCCCAAAAGGGAACCAAGGCTCTCCACTCTTATCATTCATTAGCTCTTTGTCCCCCATTCCTCCCCGCCCCCCACACAACCTCAACTACTCTGGGGAAAGTTGCTACTTATAGAGTTGCTAATTATAGACACAGTTATGCCCTCAAAGTAGAGAATTTTCCCAGCAAGAGGGTAGAAAAGGCATCCAATGTATAAACATGAAGGATGCATGAAACAGATAATTTAATTTCACACACACACACGCACAGAATGTTGAGCAATAAAACTTCATAGAATCGTTTTAAAAGAATATAATAAAGTATCAGTATTAATACAATTGACTAGGAAGCTAATTTTCAAGACTAGGACATAAATAAGATGTTTTTTGTTTGTTTGTGTTGGGTTTATGTTGTTATTGTTGTTGTGTAGTATTGTTTTGTTAAGAGTTCCAATTAACCATGACACATCTCATCTCTAGAGAGCACTGTCTAATCAAACACTAAGAGTGGCTCCTCTCTTACTCTATTTCTTTTGGCACCTGCCCTTGCCTGCCACTGGTCCTGATTCTGCTGCAACTACTATTGTTCTTCCTTAATTGTGAAGGACACCAATGACATCACAGGGTGATGTCTTGACTTATGCATGGATTGGATTTAAGTAAGGCATAATTGTACAAAGCTATCAGTTTCATTTTCTTCTAGACCCATCAAAGTCCAGTGGCAAGACAAAAGTCAGGACAACTGGAGATGACCCAGGACACAGTGGATTACCTTGATGTCTTCTATGCCTGAGCACCTTTAGACCTCCACATCACCTGCTTCACCTAGCTTTCTGGCTGTTGGAATAAATTGTATTCATCTGCCCAGTCCACTGGGGGAAGTTTTCACATGCTTGGGGTATACATTCCTCCTAACTTATTGATGGGCTTGAGACCCTCAACCTGGTTTAGCCCTCCTGATGAGATGGTTTTACCAGAGTATGGCCACTGCACATGCTATAGCTTCTTAGAGCCACAGGTGAGACTTAGGTGACAGGTGGACACCAAAGATGGATAAGCAGCCCTGAAAAGGGGTTTGTAAACCATCACACCAGAGGTGCTAGTCCTCCCAGAACACCCCATACACCCCCCCACCAATCAGGTGCACATACTGTAGCCAGTGCCTCACTAGCCTTCCCAGGCCTCATGACTTTCTGAAACTCACACAATCACCTGGACTTGTTCACCTCCTGGCTGCTGTTCACTCATCTAGTTTGAGAAGGAAGCACAAGAAAAGAGATAGCTCCAACATAAGTATGGACCTACCTAAGTAGGACACATGTTTACAGCTGTATAAGAACAAGTAAGATAAGGCTTCCTCTGTTTTCCTCACTGAACTCTCCCAAAATAGTCCTCACATGTTTGGAAACTTGAAGGAAGAGGAGAGATGAGACTTAGGCTCCCCCTTTATTGTTTCTACAGAGTCACAATTTGTCAGCCAATTAAAAGATTTTTTATCATCATATCATACAAATATTTGAGTCATTATGACTGATAGAAGGAATCAGATGAAATCAGCACATGCTCTGAAAGAGAAGTGCATGTACTTGACTGGAATGTAGGAGGGGAGTATCAATAAGAGATGCTACTTAAATGTAAACTCTTTCCTTACTCCACCTACAGGGTAATACACTTCCCCATTTATGAAATGTTTTCTCCCTCTCTCCTTCTTGCTCTTCTTTTTCTTTCCACTTCCTCCTAAATCAGGTAGGTCAGGGGAATGTTATTGACATAGTTTACCTATATTTTAATAGAATATTTGATTATATATACGATAATAATCTTACAGAAAAGAGAGATATGAGCTAGACATTAGAACAAGTAAATGGATTTAGAACTAGTTGAAAGGTCAGATACATAGAATAATCACCAGTGGGTTGATGTGAAGTTGGCAAGACATTTCTAGTTAAGTGTCCCAAGGATCCATGGTTGGCCCTGTGCCATTCCACATTTTTATCAGTCAATAAAGATATAGAATATATGTTTTTCATATTTGTAGATAATATAAAACTGTAAGGAAGAGTTAACACATTGTATGACAGTCTCAGAGTCTAAAAAAGTCTTGACAGGCTAGAGCATTTGACTAAATCTAACAAGATGATATTCATAGGAACAAATCGAAAGTCATATATTTGGGTTCAAAAAATCAATTTCACAAGTACAAAAAGAGGAGGAATGTTTCAGCAGCAGGTATGGGTTGGACTAGCTGGCCTCTGATGACCTATATAACTGTAAAGTTCTATGACTCTAGCTGCAAATAATGGAATACCATGATTTCAGGAGTATCAAAATTGCAAGTGACTCAAAGATGACAAAAGATTGGCAAGTGAGTGTAAGAGAGCAGTAGTTTATTACTAGTGATGTTTAGCAGGCAATAATTAACATAAAACACATTAAGAAGGATGTGTATGACTGAAAAAAATGAGGCTGCCCAAACATGCATTAAGAGAGAGAAGGATGACAAATGGCACCAAAATATTAAAATAAAAAAAGAGTTGAGATACTAGCTCATTGCCAGGATCTTCAATAGAAGATATGCTGAGAAACAGATATGTATCACAACACATAAAGAGCCTTACAAGAGTTGTGGTTTGAACTGGTCAAAGGAGTGTTGACATCAATGAGATTATGAAACTGTTCTGCATAGTTCTTTTAATCTAATATTTAGTATAGGACAGTGCCAAATTAGAAATTTAATCTATACTTGGGATGAACAGAAGTGAATGGGAGTGACATTCTTGTTCTTTTGACTGCTTTAATTTGGCTCACATAATTCTAAGTAAGTTCTTCCCTTGTACCTGCTCTCCTGTTTGTTATATCTTTTCTCTCTAGGATCCAGTGGCTTTCTTTCTGATTCTCATACCAATATATTTTTTATGACTCATGACTGGATTATTAAAAATAAATGCATAAAATGAATATTAAAATTGTTTTACATGTAACTGGGAGAAAATAATATACTAAAACATTTTAAAAATAAATAAATGCATGATACTCATTGAATAAATACTGAGAATAAATGAATTAATGGACATTTTATTTAATGCCTACTCTGTGAATGAATGAAGAAAAGGATTTATTAAGCACTTTTAATGTACCAAGCTCTGTGCTAAGTGATGACAAAAATAGAAAAAATGAAGACAGTCTTGTCACAAGGAGTTCGCACTCAAATTGGAAGGGACAATGCAAAAAAAGAATTCCTTAGGTAGCATTAATGGGTTAGATGACCTTTCCAAGGGAATGCAAGACAGAGCAGGCAATAAGTCTTAAAGAATCTTTAACAATAGTAGCAAGGCAGATGCTAAGTCCTGGTGGTCCTAAATTTCATCAGAAGGTGTAAAGTTGATGTTGTTCCTTTGTTCAGTTGTGTCCAGTTCTATGTAATTCCGTGGACAATAAATAGTAAGCCAGGCCTTTCTATCCTTCACTGTCTCCCAAAGTCTGTCCAAGCCCTTATTCATTGCATCCATGACACTATCATCCATCTCATCCTCTGCTATCCTCTTTTCCCACTTTCAATCTTTCCCATCATTAGGGTCTTTTCCAATGGTTACTGTCTTCTCATCATGTGGCCAAAGTATTTTAAGCTTCGGATTTAGTATTTGTCCTTCTGATGAGTATTATGAATTAATTTATTGAAGTATTGAGTGGTTTGAACTCCTTGCTGTCCAAGGGACTCTCAAAAGTCTTCTCCAACACCACAAATTGAAAGAGTTTATTCTGCATCATTCAGCTTTCCTTATAGTTTAATTCTCACAGTCTTACATTCCTACTGGAAAAACCATAGCCTTGACTATATGGACTTTTGTCTACAAGTCTATGTCTCTACTTTTTAGTATGCTGTCCACATTTGCCATAACTTTCCTTCCAAGGAACAGGTACCTTCTAATTTCATGATTGCAGTCACCCTCTACTGTGATCTTTGAGCCCAAGAATATAAAATATGACACTACTTCCATTTTTTATTCTCCCTCAATTTGCCAGGAAGTGATGGGACTAGTTGCTGATCTTAGTTTGTTTTGCTTTAAAATGTTAAGCTTCAAGCAAGCTTTTACATTATCCTCTTTCACCTTCCCCAAGAGGCTTCTTTAATTCCTCTTTAGTTTCTGCCATCAGAATGGTATCATATATTTACATATCTGAGATTGTTCACATTTCTCCCAGCAACCTTAATTTCAACTTTTGGTTCATCCATCCTAGCATTTCACATGATGTACTTTACATGAAAGTTAAATAAATAAGGGGACAATGATACAGCCTTATCGTACTCCTTTTCCAATCTTAAACCAATCAGTTGTTCCATGTTCATGTTCAGTAGTGACTCTTTCTTCTTGGCATGCATATAAGTTCTTCTGGAGACAAATAAGGTGATCTGGTACTCTCATCTCTTTGAGGACTTGCTACATGTTGTTGTGACCCACACAGTCAAAGGCTTTAGTGTAGCCAATGAAATAGAAGTAGACATTTTTCTGGAACTCTCTTGCTTTCTCCATAACCCAGTGAATATTGGCAATTTGGTCTCTAGTTCATCTGCCTCTTCAAAAACCAACCTGCACTTATGGTAATTCATAATTCACATTTTGCTGAAGCCAACTTACAGAATTTTATGCATAGCTTTGCTGGCATGTGAGATAAGCACTATTGTTGAATAATTTGACCATTCTTTGGCATTTCTCTTTTTTAGAATTGGGACATAAACTAATATTTTCTAATCCAGTGCCTATAGTTGAGTTTTCCAAATTTGCTGGCATGTTGACCACAGCACCTTAACAACATCATCTTTTAGGATTTTAAATAGCTCAGCTAGAATTCTTTCACCTCCACTAGCCTTATTGTTAGAAATGCTTCCTAAGGTCCACTTCTTCATTCTCTAGGATGTCTGGCTCTAGATCAGTAACCACACCATCATGGTTATTGGTGATGGTAAGATTTTTCTTGTGTAGTTCTGTGAATTCATGCCACTTCTTCTTAATCTATTCTACTTCTGTTAAGGCCTTACTATGTTTGTATTTTATCATGTTCATTTTTGAATGAAACATTCTCTTGATATCTCTCATTTTCTTGAAGAGAGCTCGTGTTTTTCCCATCTTATTGTTTTCTTCTATTACTTTGTATTTCTCATTCAAGAAAATGTCATTATCTTTCCTAACTATTCTATATCTTTCCCTTTCTCCTTTACATTTCACTTTCCTTCTTTCTTCAGCTATTTGTAAAGCTTCATCAGACAGCCATTTTCCTTTTTTGCTCTTCTTTTTCTTTGGGATGTTTTTTGTTGCTACCTTCTGTACATTATTGCTAAACTTTGTCCATAGTTCTTCAGGTGCTCTATCTACCAGATCTAATCCCTTAAATCATCACCTCCACTTCATATTCATGAGGGATGTTATTTAGGTCATACCTATATAGGCTGATGGATTTCCCTACTTTCTTTAATTTGTGTTAATTTTGAAATAAGGAGCTCACGATCTGAGCTACAGTCAGCCCCAGGTCTTGTTCTAACTGCATAGAGTGTCTCCACCTAGGCTGCAAAATATACAATCAATCTGATTTCAATTTTGAACATCTGGTGATGGGCATAGAGTGTCTCCACCTAGGCTGCAAAATATACAATCAATCTGATTTCAATTTTGAACATCTGGTGATGACCATGTAAAAAGTTGCCTTTTTGGTTGTTGAAAAAGAGTGTTCGGAGGGGAGGCGGGGCAAGCCAAGATGGTGAAGTAAAAGCAGGGACTTGCTTGAGCTCTCCTCCAAATACCTGTAAAAAATGGCTTTAAACAAATTCTAGAGCTACAGAACCTATGAAATGAAAGAGTAAAACAAGTCTCTAGCCCAAGACTGCCTGGATGGTCGCTGGGAAGAGTTTATCACACCATGGTGGGAGTGGAGCACAACCTAGCACAGGCCATGCCAGCACAAACCAGGCCAGAGCAGATCTGACAGAGTAGGCCTCAGGGCACTGAATCATTGAGCTGTGACAGTTTCCAGACTTCTCAACCCACAAATGCCAAAGACAACTTAGCTAGTCAGTGGCAAAACACTGTTGGACCTGGGTGAGAGAAGAGCAGGGTCTGACACCAGCCCCAGAGCAGTGGAGGTGGCTGCAGCAGCGGTGGCTTCCAGAGCTCCAGGCCCACAGATGGTGGGGAGAATCAAGTGGCTGATCAGAGCGGGAGTGCAGGGTTATCTTTGCTGGCACCGAGGCAGGATTCTCTTGCTTTGCCCTATTTGGATGTGGGTCACAGTCTTGGTTGGCAGTCCTAGGGTGAGGAGCAGTGCTGGTGTGGCAGAGCTTGTGTTGACTGTGGAGAGGGAGTCCTCCTAGCAGTTCCGAGGCAGAAAAGAATGCTTAAGGTTACTCACAGACCACAGCATAGACCAGGAAAAGAGTAAACACCTCTCTTTGGATCATACCACATCAGAAGAACTGAAAATCTATAGGTGCCTACAGGTAGCTTGGGAAAACAGCAGTTCAAAACCCCCGAAGCTTGAGACAGAGCACTCTCCACTCTTGAAGCAGAGTCATACCTTGACAAAGAGCTCAAAAGTCAAAGAATTGGCTGGGAAAATGAGGAGACAGCATAAAAAAACCTCAGACTATAGAATCTTACTTTGGTGACAAAGAAGATCAAAGTACACAGCCAGAAGAAGATAACAAAGTCAAAGTTTCTACATCAAAAGCCTACAAGAAAAATATGAATTGGTCACAGGCTATGGAAGAGCTCAAAAAGGATTTGGAAAATCAAATGAAAGAAGTGGAGTAAAATTTGGGGAAAGAAATGAGAGGGATCCAAGAGAATTATGAAAAACAAGTCAACAACTTGCTAAAGAAGACCTTAAAAAATACAGAAGAAAATAACACCTTAAAAATAGACTAACTCAAATAACAAAAGAGGTTCAAAAAAGACAATGAAGAGAAGAATGCCTTAAAAATATAATTGGCCCAAAGGAAAAGTAGGTCCAAAAGCTCACTGAAGAAAATAATGTCTTAAAAATAGAATGGAGCAAATGGAAGCTAATGACTTTATGAGAAATCAAGAAATTATAAAACAGAACCAAAAGAATGAAAAAATAGAAGACAATGTGAAATATCTCATTGGAAAAACCACTGACCTGGAAGATAGATCCAGGAGACATAATTTAAAAATTATTGGACTACCTGAAAGCCATAATCAAAAAAGGAGCCTAGACGTCATCTTTCAAGAAATTATCAAGGAAAACTGCTCTGATATTCTAGAACCAGAGGGTAAAATAGAAATTGAAAGAATACAACACCAATCACCTCTTGGAAAAAATCCCAAAAGGAAAGATCCTAGAAATATTGTAGCCGAATTCCAGAGTTACCAGGTCAAGGAGAAAATATTGCAAGCAGCCAGAAAGAAACAATTTGAGTATTGTGGAAACACAGTCAGGACAACACAAGATCTAGCAGCTTCTACATTAAGGGATTAAAGGGCTTGAAATATGATATTTCAGAGGTCAAAGGAGCTAGGTGTGTTGTTAAGCAAAATTGTCTCATTAGCATGGCTTTTGTTTCTTTTGAGTGGAAGTACTTTCAGCTGTTAAGTGCTAAGCCCCAGGCCCAGGGCCCTGTCAGGTGTGAAACCTGTGTGGGTGTGGAT
>JAQQSZ010009883.1:0-12654 GCA_028646595.1 Phalanger gymnotis
GGCTGTATGTTTTGGTCTTCTTTGTGACCAAAGAAAGATTCCACAGTCTGAGACTGTATCTGGGTGTGTTTTTGCCACCTGGCCATGTTCCCAGCCAACTTACTTAACCCTTGAGTTTTTCAGTGGGGTATGACTGCTTGTAGAGTATAGAGTACTATGTTCCAAGTTGGGGGGTTGCATCAGCTTTGCCACACCAGCACTCTTTCTTCCCCAAGAACCCCCAACCAGGATTGGACTTAGATCTTCAGCAGGCTCTGCACTCCTGCTCTGATCCACCACTTAATTCCTCCCACCAGATGGGCCTGGGGCCAGAAGCAACTGCAACTGTAGTTCTGTAGCTTCCCCACCTCCGCTGCCCCTGGGGAGGTGGCTGAACTGGGAACTCTATCCCCCTGTCCCCAGCAGCTTTTCCCACTAAACTTCTCTCTTGTCTTTGGTGTTTGTGGGTTGAGAAGTCTGGTAACTGCTGCAGCTCATTGATTGAGGGCGCTAGGGCCCTCTCTGCCCAGCTCCTGGTCTGGTTGGTCCGCACCGCCTGCGCTGGGTTCTACTCTCCTCCCAGCTCCATGCATGAAAGACCTCACCCAGCAACCATCCAGACTGTCCTGGGCTGGAGCCCTGCTTCCCTCTGGTATTTTGTGGGTCCTGCAGTTCTAGAATTGGTTCAGAGCCATTTTTTATAGGTTTTTGGAGGGACTTGGTGGGGAGCTCATGCTTGTCCCTGTTTCCAGCCGCCATCTTCACACAGGTTAATTTCTTAATAAAGTGATGAAAAGATACAATTTACTTCGTCTTTCTCTCCCTTTTCTCTTCCACCTTCCCTCCTTTCTTCCTTTCCTCCCTCTTCTTCCATCTTTTCTTTCCTTCCTTGTGTTTTACATCACCTTTCCCTTTCTTCTATCCATCTCCTATAACAAGGAATAAAAAATAAAGGGGAAAAAAGCAATTCAGTACACCAGTGGAGTCTTGACAGTAAAACTATGTTCTATAGTCATGCCCCCCAACCTGTGCAGAGAAGAGAGGCATTTTCTCATCTCTTTGAGGCTAAACTTGGTTAGATGTAGTTACACAATATTAAAATTTGTTCTTTTTGGATTTATGTTGTTGCATTTTGACAAAGACACTTTACTCCAGCTATTGGGCCTAGGAGTCCTTTCCATCTTCATTACAAGGCCTCTTTCAGCTCTGAACCCACGCACAGGTTTAGTCTTTGGGGAGCTTGACCATCTACAAAAAAGGTTAGGCTCATTTCCTTGAACAGTTTGTATCTTTGCCATTCCACAGTGGCACTCTGGGGAAAATTACTCAAACCTTAGGTTTTGGCTCATTTCTAGAGACTCCCCAAAGTGGAGTAGAAAGGTACTTAAATTTACAGTATAGATCAGGTATAGGACAACAATTTATCTTCTCTATACAGAGGTAATGCTTGATGAACTTAAGACCCACAGTGCACATTGGCATAAAAATTTAAACTGTTAAGCTTTCCCAGGAGACTGATATTTAAAATATTAAGATACAATACTGTTTGCAAGACAAATGGACTGGCATTTTACATTTTACCTTAGCTTCAGTAACTGTTCAAACATTTTACTCCAGGTCCATATCTTCTGGTGAACCAGGCCAGGTCAATGGTTGTCTTCTCCTTCAAGAAATACTCTAGTGAATGTGGGGGGGTACCTCCTATACTCCATCTAGCACTAGATGAGGTCCTAGGAACTCTGACCTCTCAGACTTACAAGATTGCCTTTAAGGCTGGACATGGCTATCTTCGGATTACTGTGTGCTCACATATACTTATGGAAGAAAACACAAGGCTGAAAAAGCAGCCAGGGGTTCAGAGGGTCCAAGCTTAGCTCACTTAGTTGAGCCCTCGGTTTACTGCATTGTGGGGAACAGTTGCCATGATGCCAGGGTGGGGAAGGCCACCCCTGTCTTATCCCTCATAGGAAATCTCAGAGTTATATTATGCCACCTGGAGGAAGAGAATGAGCCTGAAGGTGTCTTTCTTTTTTACTGCACTCCCTGCACCAGTGGTTACCAGGTGGTGAAAGGATCAGAGGACCCTAATGACCTTGAAAAAATATTCTCCAAATCATTCATAGTAAAAGAAATGCGAATTAAGACAACTCTGAGGTTTTACTTCCCTCTGTGTAAATTGTCAAAGATGGAAAAAAAAGACAAAAATGATGTCAGAGGGGCTATGGGTAGACACACACATTGCTGCACTCTTGGTGGAGTTATGAAATGGGTGCACTTGGTATAGATTTAAAATTGAAATTATGTAATAAAAGTGACTAAACTCTCCATCCTCTTTGACCCAGAAATTCTGCTATTGGAAATACACCCCAAGGAAGTCAGATAGAAACTGTGGTCTAATGTATGCCCAAATATTTGTAGCAGCACTCTCTGTGGTAGCAGAAAGCTGGAAACAAAGTGGCTACCCCTGATAGGGAAATGGCTAAAAATTCTGTGGTATATTATTATAATGGAATTTATTATACAGAAGAAATGATGAAAGTGAGAAATTGAGAGAAACCTGGGAAGATTTGTATGAACAGATACAATTCAAAATAGGTAGAACTAAGAGAACACTGTGCGTAAATGGGAATAGTACGTAAAGGAGTTTGAATTCTGAGTAATAGAAAAAGCAATAAAGTTACCTGAGAAGAGATAATGAAATATACCTTTTGCCTTAAGGCGGATTGGGGAGCTTTTAGGGGAAGATATTGTATATGTTTTCAGACAAACTGCATAGAATATTTTTACTTAAATGTTTTTCTTTGTTACAAGGGAGGGTTAAGTATTTAGTGTGTGTGTGGGAAATTACTATGGTGTAAAGACAGAAGTCATAAACAAGATATATTTTTAAAAAGAAAATTAAAGAAATTTTAACACTTTGGCACATAATTTAGTACTTTCCTTGTCAAACTTCAGCTATTAAAACCCCCCTGTAGTTCTAGTTCTGTCTCAGGTAGAGGAAAACAACATCCGTTGAATTTTCCTTTTCATTTAGCTAGAAGCAGTCCTGGGCATGTATGTAGTTCTGGCTCTCTAGGGCTTTGGGACAGCTGTGCCATCCAATGTCCCATATTGGCATCTTCCTCCAGCCTTTTATCTCAATTAAACCTTTGCATTTTAAGCCTTTGTTTTTGTGTTTCCCAACCTTTTAGAACAAATCTTCGATTACCTTCTTATCAGAGAGAAGGTGTTTATTTGTCTTTAACATTTCCAGTTATTTCCTGGAATATAATATTCTCTACTCATTTTTTAAAAATCGAGATTAAAAACTTTTTTCTTTAGCGTTTCCTTTCTCTTCTACTGTTAAAAAAAAAAAAAGAAAGAAGAGAAAGATGTGTTGAGTTACATGCCACATTTTCTTGTGACTGTCTTTCTAATCATACATTTCCTTGTAAGCAGCTTTACTAAGTTTAGTTCTTCTTCCCGAGGAGAGTCAAAATTTCCAGTTCGTTTCTTTATTAAGCTCTGTGAGCTTCTTTTATAACAAAAATCCAGTGACACAAACTGCTTCTCAAAGTATGAGAGCATCCTCCTACATTTTAAACACATCACAGAGATTTCTCTACAATGACTAAGAGGAAGATTCATCCAATTCTCGACAAGATGCACATCTGTTCTATATAATGACAGCACCAAATTCCAAATTATGTTCTGAGATGTTCATGTTTTTAAGAATTTCTTTTAAAAAATACATTTTATCAAGGCTTTCATTATTGAAAAGAATGGACAGTACCCAAACATTTAGGGTTTTGTAGAATCATGTCTTAAAAAGTATTAGATAACAAATATTACTGTAAAGCTATTCACATTTGTATATGTATAAATCAAATCCCTTTATAAAAGCTTCTAAAAATAGAATTTGGCAATAGGCCATATACACATTTTGACTACTTATAAATAAATGGGAGAAATAAGACATTCACATAAAATGATAACTGGCAGCAATGAGGCATTATGTAAGTGCTGAAATGATAGGTTGAGAGTCATAGGAGTTCATGTGAGGGAAAATATATCATAAACTAGTGGTCCTTGTGTTACTCTAAATTGTTTTGTGTATCAGAAAACATAAGTAGGCTTCATGCTTGATTGGATATTGCTACTGATTAATTGAATCTCACTTTGTAGCTAGTGCTTGTTATAAAAATAATTTACATTTTCTTGTAGGACTATATTAATTGTGCTGAAGTATGGGTAGAATACACGTGCAGGCATTTCACGGTATGTCATTATCCTGAAATTTTGTGAAAACCTTTTTTTCCTGTTTTACTAAGAGGTATGCGTGCTTTTCCATAGTAACAAAAAAAAGTAGACGAGTTCATTGTTTTTTGTATGTAATTGGAATGTAACATAAGTAGTACTTTATGACAATTCAAAATGACAAGCATTTATTGAGCTTCTTACTGTGTCCTCGTGCTGGGCCCTGGCAAAATTGAAAATCTTGTCCCTTCCTTCAAGAAGCTTATATTCTACTGGGAAAAACAGTGTGAGTGCTTACATGCAAACATGAAATGTGTATAAAGTAGGTAGCAAGTAGTTTTGGAGGGAAGCTCCAGAAGCTGGAGGAATGAAGCTAGACCTTCTTTAGAAGGTGGCACGTAAGCTGAAACTTGAATGAAATTAGGGATTCCAAGAGGTGGGGGTGAGGGAAGAAAACACACCTAACCCAAGGAAGACCCTGTACCCTGCATGGAGACAGGAAATGGAATGCTGAATTGGGAGGGCAGCAGGGAGGCTGGTTGTCTCATAGAGTGTGTGAGGAGGAAGAATGTGAAATTAGTCAGAAAGACAGGTTAGAGTACAATTGTCAAGGGCTTTAAATATAAGACAGAGGAATAGGGTCTTTTTTTATATTACTCCTGAAAATAGGCACAACATCCATCAGAATCTTTGAAAATGGGATTAGAATTATTTTTCTGGGAGAGAAGCTATATTGTTTGGTTATGGATAGCTTTCCAGATTGTTTGCAGGAAGTTCATCTTAGTGACCTGATATGTATTTCATCTCCAAAATTTGAGCTTTGAAGTACATTTTGGGGGAAATGAGTTATATTTTCCATAGATGTGTGTCCTTTCATCAGCAAAATTTTCACAAACTGTTGTTCACAGTGTTTTGGGTTTAATTTTTCCCCAAATAGAAACGGGAGGTCAATACTGTTTTAGCAGATGTCATCAAACACATGACTCCTGATCGGGCATTTGAAGATGCATATCCACAGGTAACAGTTTTCTCTTATTTCAGCTTTGTTAAATTTCGTCTTGTACAACTGAATTAAATATGTTATCATGAAATGACTTACTGTTTTATTCAGAACTAGGAAACTTTTGTAGGTCAAGAGTTAGTTTATGTAATGATATAATGGCTCAGAATTTGTTGTCTGAGATTGATTTTGAACTCGAATGAATAAGAGGCTGGATGGAAGCTGTAGAGAGTAGATTAGTTATGGGCTGTCCTAAATGACCTTTGAGGGGCAACTAGGTGATGCAGTGGATAGAGTGCTGGGCTTGGAATTTTCTTTCTTGGAATTCATCTTTCTGAGTTTAGAGCTGGTCCCAGATACTTACTAGATATGTGACCTTGGCCAATTTACTTCACTCAGTTAGCCTCAATTTCCTCATCTAGAAAATGAGCTGGAGAAGGAAATGGCAAATCGCCTCAGTATCTTCGCCAAGAAAATCCCAAATGAAATCACAGAGTTGAACATGACTAAAGTGACTGAACACTAACGTAGATTACCTTTGAGATTCGTTCCCATTAAAGGATTCTGTTAGTATTTTTGTTTCAAATAATTGTCCATTACATTGTCAAAAAGGTCAAACCAAATAACTTGAACTCTTAAGCAGTTGAACTTTTGTTACAATGTTTTATTGTGGTGCTTTTCCTTTCTGTGTAGGATTTATTTATTTATTTTAAAATTTAAGTTCCCCTCCCCGCCATGGATAAAAATTGGTTTTCTCTTCCTCTCACCCTCTGTTCCCCACACTAGAAAAATAAAGCTCAGATTTATTTTTTAAAATTAGCTTCCCAGAGATGTCTTGGGATCAGTCCACATTCAGACCAGTTTTCTGCCGCCTTTTGGGTCTGTGGTCTTATACAAACAGAATTCTTATTTACAATTTTGACCCTGAGAACCATTGTAACATCCTATAGTGTAAAATGTTAATGTTTTTATGCTTATTTTACAAGAATTTTCAGTGATAAGGGTTGAAAGAAGAAGAAACCATAGTTAAAACAACTGATTCCCTGAGCTGAGTCCTTTTATATACCAAACTGATTTCTTTTATTTCCAAATTTAAAGTGTGTTTTATAGATATATGTATATGTTTTATAAAAGTAATATGTGTCTATTAAATAAAATGTCTATATTTTGTTTTTTAGCTTCATTCAATAATTAAGAAAGTTATCGCCTACTTTCACGATTTTTCAGTTCTTTTCTCAGTGGTAAGTGAGGATTTAAAATCGTGTGTGTGCGTGTGTATGTGTGCATGCTCATGCATGTATGCACACGGATGCATGTAGCAGTGTCTTGAAACTCTAGAATATTTTCTTAGCTTCCCAAACAGTAGTTTCATTTTTTCTTCTTTACTTTGGTTATAGTTGACTAAATGAACCCTAATTTTTATGTTATTTGCTGGAAAGCTGCATTATTGGGATTTCCCTAATTAGGACTGACATTAGGCAAAATGGTAAAGGAGCAAAGTTTGTTTTCAGTCTCTTCCTCCTTTCGTTTTATGCTTGTCTTCCTCTTTCTTTTGTGTCCATTTTCTCCAGAGGTATGTAGTGGATTGATACCACTTCCTCTCTGCTCAGAATTTCACTGTGACATCAGACCTAAGCTCGTACTCTTGAAGAAATGCTCCCTTAACTCCTAAAGGACCTTTCCCCAAACTGCTGTTTCTTTGAGTCAGCTGATCTCCTTTGATTGTTCTAGGGAATTCCCTCATTGAAACGAATTTTCCCTAATGTGTGGATTCTTAACCTGTTACCTGTCCTCCAGGGCAGGGGTTCTTAAAGATTTCAAGAGAGGGGCACAGTGTGTGAACTTGGATAGTGAAAAAAGTTATCTTTATATTTACAAACCTCTAACTAAAATTTAACTTTTTCTTTAGTTACGCATTTTTAAAAATTGAATTTTATTTGCAGTTCTGAATTATCTTCCTCCCCCTCCATTGAGAAAGCAAGAAAAAACAAAACCTTTACAAATATGTATAGTCAAGTAAAACAAATTCCTATGTTAGCCATGTCCAAAAAATGCTTTAAATCTGCACTCTGAGTCCATTGTAATTCTATCTAGAGGTGGTGGATAGCATGTTTCATCTCGTGTCCTAGGTCTTAATTATGAATTTTTAAAAATGACAGCATTCTCAAAAAAGTTCCATCGATTTCACCAAGACCACTACCAACTTTGTGTCAGTAACACAAAGACGAAGAACTCTGGCCCCAGAATATGGAATGAATCCATTAATCAATAAGCATTTAACAAACCCTACTTTGTGTTCAGTTTGATGCCAGGTCTCATATAACCCAAGGAGAAAGAATGGGCACTTAAGCTCTCATTGCTGATAAATGTGAGGTTTCTGTTCAACCATGGTTAGGTTGTTGTGCTACGACAAAGACATTTTACGTGTCAATAACAGAAGCATGGGGTTTACTTGTAGGCTACAGCCTCCGAAGTACAGCACCCCTGTCACCTATGCCTTATTGTTATTTCAAAAAGCACTCCAGGGAAGTGAAATTGAATAATTTCCTGAAGTGTAGCCATCAAATTCTTTTCCTTTTCGATGTCTTCCAGGACACTGGTAAATCTGACATTCTTCTCCTTGATCTGCTGTCCAAGCTGGTCCCTTTATTCTGCCTCTCCTCCGAACCTTTTTCCACTTGAGCTTTTTTCTGAGCTTGTTTTTCCTTTTCTTCTGTTATCTAACATTCTTTAGTCTACTGTAGTAACTTTCGTCCGAGTTGAGTGAAATTAAATCCTATAAACTTTTCTGCCTTTTCTACCTTTTCCTTCATTTTCTAATCCCTGAGATTTATTAGTCTTGTTCAATTCGTTCTTTTATACCTTGTTATATTTTTGATAAGTTTTATTCCTTGAGTGGTTTATTATTTATCTGAGCATATCTTTTAGGATTTCTTGTGCTGTTTTCTGTGAAATTTTTGATGCCCTTTCAGTATTTGTTTTTTCCTGATACTCTTTGCCCCTTGTTTCTCTTATACTTCCATCATTTTTAAAAATTTTATTACAGCTTTTCTTATTTTCTTGGAAATTTTCAGTATATTTTTTTATATTTTGTTCCTATTTTTGAGGGAACCATAGGGAGGCTGGATGCCTTGGGACTTCACTCGACCTGAAAGTCCCTCCCTTGTTTTCTGTCACTATGCTCCTTCTCTGAACTCAGTAAGAAATCCAGCCGTGCAAGCCTGTAGGCTATAGAACTCCACTTAGATAGGATTGTCGAGAGGTTCATAATGTTTATTAATGTTTGGTCAGTTGCACTTTTTTTTTTCCCAGAAGAGGGAGCATATGAGTTGGGTTTTAAAGGACTGATGGAAAAGTAATGTTGGAGCCAGGGGGAAAGTATTGTGCAAATGCAGAGCATGCCATAAAATGTAGTAGTTCTGCTTAGCTTCTATTTCAAAGACATGGGGGTGAGTAGCATTATGTAAGGCTGGAAAGGTAGAGGGTCTTAATTCTACAAGACTTTCAGTGCTAATCAAGGGAACTTGGACAATAATAGGGAATCCCTGAGGATTTTGGAAAAGAGTTAGACCTACTCATCAGCAAGATGGATCTGTGTGAAGAATGGCTTGGAAATGAAGAAAGAGTCAGTCTTGGATTATCAGAGTAGATTCACACTAAGCTTATCATATGATCACAGAGTCATAAAGAACCTTGAGAGATTGTTGAGACCAATGTTTCCCCAGTTAATTTGGTCATTTAAAACTTTTGGAGGCTTGAAAATATTGCCCAAACCCACAAATACCAGTCTGGGCTGTGGAGTAGCCTCCCTGGAAACATTGGGCCAAATTAGAGCGATTAAATTCAAGAACCACTTATTAAGCACCTGCTGTATGTAGGGAGCTGGATTACATTCTACTGGAGCAGGAGTAATGTATACTGTTAGAAAGTTTATACGAAATAAAAACAAAATAATTTTTCTGGTGGGCTGCACTAATGATTTGAGGAATTAAGAAAGCTCTTGAGTTCTTGAGAGGTGACAGCTGAACTGTGCCTTGATGGCAGAGAGGGCTTCTAAGAGGCAGAAGTGGAGGACAACTTGTGTACAGCAGTGGGTTGTCTTATGTAGCAGATGAACAGTTGTCTGGAATGTGCAGTACAAAAAGAGAGATATAAAAATCATCTAGAACTAGATTGTGAATGGCTTTAAATCCAAATATAGGCATTTGTATATTATCTCAGGTAACAGGGAGCCTTGAAGCTTTTTAAGCAAGGACTTGACATGGTCAGATCTGTGCTTTTAGAAAGCTGTTTTGGTCCTTTGAGAGAAGAGACACTAGAAGTAGGATATCCATTCAGAGGATATTGTAGTTACCCAGGTAACAGGATTGAGGTCCCAGGTTAGGGAGTGTGAGTGGAGAAGTGGAGATGGGTGTGAGTGATGTTATGGAAGCAGAATGAGTAAGAACTGGTGAGTGAGTGATGGAGAGTGAAGAGTTGAAGAGAACTAATGTGTAGACCCTGGTGAATAATTGTTCTGTGCTAGTGCTCTGGTGGGGTTGGTGGCGTCTGGGGAGGGCTTTTTTAAGAAGGGGAGAGCCTTGAATGTGTAGTTGTCAGTAGAGAGGGGGAGGTTGAAGATTGGGGTGTGTGAGTAGGGGTAATCTGCTGGAAGATATGGCAGAAGATAGGATCCACAGCACGTGGAGAAGGATTGGTCTTGGGAAAAAGAAGGGCTGCTTTTCCATCAGAGACTGGAGGAGAGGAGGGAAAAATGGATAATGATAGTGAGAATGAGAATGAGAATGAGAGAAAAGGGCACCAGTGGTGAATGTCTTGTTTTCTTTTCAAACATTAGGTAAATGCCTGAGCTGAGAGGGGTAGGGGAGAGGGCAGTATGAGAAGCTTGAGGAAAAGAAATGAGTGGGTTGAAATGGCCATTGGTGAGAAGAGCACCCAGGTGAAATTAGATAACCTAAATTTGTCATTTGCCCTGTTGGTGTATTTACGTTACTTCCTTTTGTTCCATTGAATACAACATGAGTAGAATTGGTAAAGATGTATGGAAAGGGAAAGATGCTAACTTCTCTTTTATAGGTGTTGAGTTTGAAGTGCAGTGGGATATATAGTTGGAAATGCCCAGCACGCAGTTAGTTTGTGGGTCTAAGAGCTGAGGAGAGATTAGGGTTGGATATATAGGTTTGAGAATCATCCAAATAAAGGTCAATGAACTCATGGGCAGCCAGTGGCACAGTGGATAGGGTGCCATGCCGGAATCAGGAAGACATCTTCCTAAATCTGTCTTTAACTACCTGCGTGACCCTAGGCAAGTCACTTAGCCCTATTTGCCTTAGTTCCTCATCTGCAAAATGAGCTGGAGAAGGAAGTAGCAAACCACTTTAGTATCTTTGCCAAAAAAAAAACCCTAAAGAGGGTCATGAAGAATTGGATGTGACTGAAAAACAATTAACCATAGCAATGATAAAATGAACCCGTGGGAGTTCCATGTAATTAGCAAGGCCAGCATGGAGCCTTGGGGTACATTCACACAGCGAACGGGACACGGACTATGATCCCACCTTGGAGACGGAAGAGGAAAGTCAAAGATGAGCAGTATCATGAAAGCTGAGAGAAGAGAGGAAAAGATTGTCGGCAGTGTCACTGAATGCAGAGACGTTAAGAAATCTAAGGACAGAAAGGGCCATTGGATTTCACAATTGTAGCAGTTTCATGACTGGTTCCAGAGAAGAAGGCTTCCTAGAAGATGAGAAGTGAGCTGGGAGGAGAGGAAGAAGAGATGATGACTACAGATGACTTGTTCTGGCAGTTGTACAATAAAAGACAGGACATAATGATATGGACTTAAGGGGATGGCAGAGTCAAGGGAAGGTTTCTTAATGATGGAGAATGTTTTTAGGCAATGGCAAAGGAGCTAGTGGATAAGGAGAGATTGAGAAAGAGAGCCTGAGAATGAGTATGTGAAGGCTTGACAGGCAGACTCCTGGAGGAGACAAGAATGAGTGGAATCCAAGGCATGAGCAGAGGGATTAGCACTGTCAGAGTACCGGAGCCACGGAGGAAGGACTGGGACGTGGTGTTGAAAGGTTGGGAGGTATAGAATTGGGGAGAAGAGCGACCTTGTGATTGATGGCCACTTGTTTTCTCAGTAAAGTCGAAGGTGAGGTCTACAGCTTGGAGGGAGAAGGCATAGCATAATAAAGGTAATTTGAGAAGAGAAGTCATGGAATGGCCCCTGTGGAGAGTGTGATAGAGTGAATCAAAGAATGAAAAGATGGCTGTGCAGCAAGCATTAAGGGCCTGGTTGTGATTGAATGATGTCAGTTTGTAGAGGATCCAGTCAGCACAGGCAGAGCCGGTTTCCATCGTGGTAAATTGCTGGCTAATAAGTATTTTTGATGTAGATAATTTCATATTTAATACTTTAGAACAGGGGTTCTTAACCTGGGGTCTGTGAACTCGTTTTAAAAAATATTTTGACAACTGTATATCAATATAACAAATTGATTTCCTTTTTTAATCCCACATACTGTACTTTATGTATTTAAAAATATTCCTCAGAGAAAGGGCTTCACTGGACTGACAAAGGGGGCTAGTCACACGCACACAAATTTGAGAGCCCTTGTTGTAAAGTGAAAAATGTCATTAATAGTTAAATTTCCACACAGAATCTTTATTTGCATTGAGTAGAACATTAGGATTCTCTTCAGCACAGTTTGGGAAAGAGCGATTTATAGATTTTCATTTCAGACAAGAACACCCTTGAGCCACTGTAGATAGATGGGAATTTCTCTCTCCTTTTAAAAAAAATTTTCAGAGAAATATTTTACAACTTCTTTCCAGTAATCCATATTAATTAGATGTGCTTGGTTATTTTTAGGAGAAATTTTTGCCATTTCTGGATATGTTCCAAAAAGAGAATGTCCGTGTGGAGGTTTGCAAGTGCATTATGGAAGCTTTTATTAAGTAAGTATGAAAGCATTCTTGAGTCAAATGTATTGATGAGAAAAATGTATTCACTTTGTAGATCCCTTTGCATTTATAACACGTTCTGTATATTCAGTAATTGTAAGATAAAATAAGTTAATATTTTTAATAGCCCTGCTGTTTTCACATTATGATAGTTTTAAAATATGAAGCAAATGGAACAATTAGTAATAATAACACATTTGGATAATTATTAGTTACATAGTTCTGAGCTAACTTGTTTTTAAAACAAGAAGTGCCTCTCCTTAGTACCTTGGAAGCACCATTTATATTGTGAACTTAAATTCATTATTTTCTGTTAGCTCCAGATGCTCCTGTAAAGCCCAGAACATTTAAGTAATTATTTTGATTATCGTATGAACATGTCCTGTTCTCAAAATTGAATGCCTTTTTTAGTGGTTGTGGCAGAATTTGCACCATTGTTTGGTGCCTCATTTACCAAATATGTGTTTTAT
>JAQQSZ010009884.1:0-12654 GCA_028646595.1 Phalanger gymnotis
AGGAAGGAAGGAAGGAAGGAAGGAAGGAAGGAAGGAAGGAAGGAAGGAAGGAAGGAAGGAAGGAAGGGAGGGAGGGAGGAAGGGAGGGAGGGAGGAAGGGAGGAAGGAAGGGAGGGAGGAAGGGAGGAAGGAGGGAGGGAAGGAGAAAAGAGAGGAGGGAAGAAGGGAGGGAAAGAGCAAAGGGAGGAGGAGAGGAAGAAGAAGGGAGGGGAGGGAGGAGGGAGGAAGGAAGGGAGGGGGGAAGGGAGGAAGGAAAGAAGGAAGAAAGGAAGACAAAATGGACCTTTTCAGCTTTGTAATTCAATTCCTAAGGATTTCTGTGTCATAAAAATCCCTTGGTCGTTCAATATGTATTATTGTGTAGCCTATAAAAACGTGTGCTACCTCTGAAAATACTGCTACTCCAATTTTTTCCAATTCATCTGAACAGGCATTCCACATAATCTGCTCAAATTCATGAAGTTGTTGAAAGAAAACAAATCCAACAACTAACAAAAACATATTATGTCCAGTGAAACCACTATCTGAGATCAGGGAAAACATGAATCTTTTAAAGATCCTTTTATTCTCATTTAAAAAATGTTTCTTTATAAAAAACAAAAGAAGACAGTAAACACACTGACCTTGGTCCTATCTTCAGATGTTTTATTGATCTTGCCCTCTGGCTCTTTATAAACACATATATCACATTTTGCATTGAAACTCTTCAGTCTGAAATGATGACATCCATTTAATATTTTTGCTGACACTTTCCTTTCATTCATTCACTTCAAGATAAGCACCTAGTAAGTATTTCAATAGCTTAATGCCTATTGCTAAAGCTTCCATCCTTTACATTAGTGGTTATCAAAATGTAGGCCATGGCTTTAACAGTGATCTCTGATGATTTTCCAAGTGCTCCTTAGGCCAACCTCTTATAGTATTAATAGGATAATGTCTGTGTTTGTTTCTCATTTTAATTAATAATTTATTTATGCCAGGACTAATGATTACAAAATCTTAGGTAAGAAGCTAAAGACCTTAAGGGCACAGGCAATATTTTGCCTCCCCTCACCCTCCCAGAGACCATAAGCAATCAGATATAGGTTATACATGTACAATTACGTAAAACGTTTTCATAGTAGTCATTTTGTACCAGAAAACTTGAAAAAAGAAAAAAAATGAGAGTGAAAAATAGCATGGTCCAGTCTGTATTCCACTAATATCAGTTCTTTCTCTGGAAGTAGATGGTTTTGGATCATTGTATTGCTGAGAATAGCTAAGTTATTCAAAGTTCTTCATTGAACAATATTGCTGTTACTGTGTATACTGTCTCCTGGATCTGTTCACTTCATTATCCATCAATTCATATAATTCTTTCCAGGTTTTTCTGAAATCATCCTGCTTGTCATTCCTTATAGTATAATAATATCCCATTACAATCATATATCACAGCTTGTTTAGCCATTCCCCAATTGATAGGCATCCCTTTGATTTCCAATTCTTAGTCACCACAAAAAGAGCTGCTATGAATATTTTTACACAAATCAGTCCTTTTCCATTTTTTTTTTGCTTTCTTTGGGATATAAACTTAGCAGTGTTGCTGAATCAAATGGGTATGTGCAGTTTTATAGCCCTTTGGGCATAGTTCCAAATTGCTGTCCAAAATGGTTGGGTCAGTTCACAATTCCACATGCATAAGCATCCCAGTTTTCCCACATCCCCTCCAACATACAACATTTTCCTTTTTTGTCATATTAGCCATTCTGTTAGGTGTCAGGTGGTATCTCAGAATTGTTTTAATTTGCATTTCTCTGATCAATAATGATTTAGATCATTTTATATGACTATAGATAGCTTTTTGTTTAAAAATTGCCTGTTCATATCTTTTTGCCCATTTATCAATTTGGGAATGACTTGTATTTTTTATAAATTTGACTCAGTCCTCCATAAATTTGAGATATTAGGCCTTTATCAGAGATACTTGTTACAAAAATTTTTCCCAGTTTTCTGCTTTCCTTATAGTTTTGGTTGCATTGGTTTTGTTTGTGCAAAACCTTTTTAATTTTATATAATCAAAATTATCTACTTTGCATTTTGCAATGCTCTCTATATCTTCTTTGATAACTAAATTCTTCCCTTATCCATAAATCTGACAGATAAACTGTTTCATGCTCTCTTAATTTGCTTATGGTATCATACTTTAGGTATACTCATTTTGACCTTGTCTTCATATACAGTGTAAAATGTCGGTCTATACCTAGTTTCTGCCATAATGTTTTCCAGTTTTCCCATCACATTTTGTCAAATACTGAGTTTTTGTTCCAAAAGCTTGGATCTTTGGGTTCATCATATACTAGGTTACTATGGTCATTTACTAAAATGTAATTTATACCTAATCGATTCCACTGATTCACCACTCTGTTTCTATCCAGGCCCAAATTGTTTTGATAATTACTACTTTATAATACAGTATGAGATTCTTTTACATGTTTTTCATTGATTTCCTTGATAACCTGAATTTTGTCATTATTTTTTTGAGCTCCATAAAATAATTTTTGATAGTTTGGTGTGGCACTGAATAAATAAATTGAGGTAGAGTGTGATTTTTGTTATATGGTATTGGACTATGCATGAGCAATTAATATTTTTCCAATTGTTTAGATATGATTTTTATATGCCTGAAAAGTGTTTTATAGTTGTAATCATATAGTTCCTGGTTTTGTCTTGGCAGGTAGACTCCCAAGTATCATTCGATATCAGTATATCCTTTCAATCATTTTTTCAATAGTAACTATCTATGTAATTTTTCAGAGCATTCAGTATCTTTCCCTCTTTCGGTTATCTTGAAGATTGATCCTTCAGCACCCTCAAAATGCTGTCACCTCTTCCACATATACTTGGTCTGATCAAGCTGATCTCTCTGTTTTCTTTAATGCCATTATTACTTCTTCATGTAACACATGAGGGATTGCCATGATAAAATCAAACTTTTTAAGCTCTACTCTCATAAATGGAAAAGGTTTGTTTGAGAAATTAGAACATGTCTTCTTTTCATTTCTCTTTTGCTAGTTGGCCTCTTTCTAGTTTTATCTTTAAGTATTCAGAATAATACAACTTCACTGATTCTCATTCTATGAAGAACAACTGATCTAAATGGTTCCTTAGCTAATCCTACAAAGAACAGTGATATTTCTATCACAATATAAAATTGTACATGTTGTATTTAGTCACCTATGGCAAAACATAAAACACAATTTAAGCTAGTAATTCCATCTTTCATTTGCTCTTTTTCCCATTTTCTTTCAATTCTCCTTTAGTTCTCCCACTAAAAGCTAAAAAAACATAAAAGCTTTGTTGGGGAATAACAACCACTACTGCAACCTTTTGTTAGCACAACCCAGTTAAACTAATCCTAACATCATAACGTAGTGAATTAAATCCTGTCCTCTAACATCAAAATTCTAAAATTCTTTGCCATGAGTATTATAGTAATAAGTCCAGTACTTGTATAATTAAAGCAGCTAATAAAAAAGTAGGTGCCCATAGATTGGAGGGAGAATTGCTAAACAAATTGTGGCACATTAATGTAAGCGATGATTACTTTTCCATAAGACAAGACAAATAGAAATTTTCAAAGAAACATGGGAAAACATGTTCACCGATGTTAAGTAAGGTAAGCAGAAACTAGAAAAGATATATGTGACTACAACTATATAAATAGGAGCAACAAAGAAACATATAAATATGATGACAATGCTTGACCTGAAAGAAGAGATTGGAAAATGTGCCCCTCTCTGAGAGACTGTGGATATAGAATGTTGAATATGCTATCAGACTCATTCCAAGTATTGGCTGGGTTTGCTGAACTGTTTTCCTTTTTAATCTTTATCATAAGGGAAAGTTCACATCATAGAGGAAGAGGAAGGCCATATTCAGCCATATAAAATCTAGGTAAACCAGAATAAAGCAATAAATGGAGGAAGGAATCTGCTGTTAACTTAGAGGCATGCAAATTGAGATTTCTTGCTACCTCCCCAGTTACAGACGCAGTCCAACCCACAAGGCACTTTTCTGTCACTTTTAGCCTCTGTCTAAATTGCTCAAAGGAACTCTTAACCAAAAGTATACTCAAAACTAACACCAGCTGCATCTTCTACTGCAATGACAAGTCTTTAGAGAGAAAAAATAGAGTATCATGACATCCTTCCAATATTGAATGAGAGAACCACCAAGTGCAATGCAAATAAGCATACTTATTTGGGGACATAAGGGTGAAGTAGGTGTCTGAGAAGACTAGAGAGATACAAGCTTGAAAAGCAGTATTTTCTGAGGGAAGGCTTTTTTCTACTAGAAAATGAAAATCATTCAAGGGACTTTAAAAGTTAAGCACAAACTAGAGCTGCATAGACCTTTGCCTAACATTTAGAGCAATGACAAGATTTGTATTTTAATTTGTTTCTAGATAATTCAAAAAGAATCATTCTAAAGGGGATATTTAACTCTGCTGGTAGATTTTCCTGCTTTGAACTATGTAGGTGTGCATTTTTATAGTAGAATGACAAGTATAAATTAACACATGATAGTCATCACTGTCTGAAAAAAGAGGGAGAGAGAGAGAAGCAGATAGCAATTTCCATTGTATAAACCTGACATTAATTGTTCCAAGCTATTAGGAACTGTTTCAAAAATCAAAAGCATAGAAATGGTATAAAAAAAGAAAGAAACAAAGAAAAAGGAAAAAAGGATTAAATGCTTTTGGAATTCCTTAAACTCATACATTTAAAATAATACCTGCAACCTTGTCATTAAATGTCAATCAAATAGCTTGGAATAGAGTTGAGTTGCAATTATTATAAGAGCTATTCTGAATAAAATATTGGCTTCCTATGTGAGTTTTGGAAGAATATATGTATATCTTAACAGAAAGTTATATGAGCACAGACATGCCCCCTTTGTACTTTATAACCTGTTGGGTTAAGAAAACAATGAAATTTTTCCATCTATTACTCAAATGACTAGTTTAAAACCTTACTCCAATAGCTAGTTAAGTATATACACTCATAGACACCTAGCTCAATGAAAAAGCATTGCTCTGTCCCCTACAATTCTAACTAATCCAGCAGAACTAAAATCATTCTTCCTTTCCAGTCTTCAAACAGTTTCAAGTTGACAGCTGGCACATTTTCTTGACTTGTCAAGTATTTCTTTATAGTGTAACAAATAATACAATTTTGTTCGGCCCTTAAAAAAGAAAATAGCAAATATGCAATATCCTCTGACAACTGTAGAATTTTACTCCCACTTAAGACATGCTCCAGACAGGACCTTCTTTGAATAGAGATTCCTCTGGAGGATGGAACAACAGAGAATATGAATTGTTAATGTTTCAATTAATATTTCAACCTAGGCAGATAAAATTGTAGGCCAGAAAGTCAGAAATAAGTGAGTCATATATATGTTTTCTCAAGTGCACATACGCATTTTGTGAAATGTAGTCACCTCAAAAAAGATGAGAATTTAGAGCCATCCCAAATCTCATGTCCGTGTTCTGTGGGACCATGTTGTAAGAGCAGTCACTCAATCAGTCAAGTAGATTGGATCATCATGTCAGCAAGCATTAATTAGGCCCCGTTTATGTGCTAAGCATTGTGCCAAGCACTGGGGATACAAAGAAAGGCAAAAGTAATGCTTCTCCTCAAGGAGTTCACAGTCTCATGTCATACTGAGGGTTTTCAGAAACTAAACTCCAGTGAACACGATTCCAACACCTATCCCTAAAATTATATATGATACTAGTTAATATTAGAGAGTAATTCCAAATTACTTTCCAAAAGTCAGGTGTTCACCAATATAAAGACATTTTTATGCTTTCCAGTTACAAGTCTTCATTTCTTACCGGGTTAAATTCTGGACATCCCCACCATGCCCCATAAAACTCTTCTTCCTGGAAGAAGTTGTAGTGATCTATAAGTCTAGAATTTACACCTCGAAAGTACCCTCCACCCCCAAACTTCTCTCTCTGATTGCTCCCCGGACCTCCATTTAAAGAGCTGTCACCCTCCTTTCAGCTTCATTTTTATCTGTTGTTTTTCCTTCTTTCCCAATTAGAATATAACTTCATTGAGAGCAGAGATGTCTCTTTTTGCTTGTAGAGTATTTGTATGCCCCTTGTCTAGCACGGTGCCTGGTATATTTTGTTGTTTAGTCCTTCATTCAGTCATGTCCAACTCTTCGTGACCCCATGAACCATAGCACGACAGGTCCTTCTATCCTTCATCATCTCTCAAAGTCTGTCCAGGTTCACATTTGTTGTTTTTATTACACTATCCATTTCATCCTCTGTCATTTTTCTTTTTTCCTTTTGCCTTCAATCTTCCCCAACAATCAGGGTCTTTCCCAAGGAGTCCTGTCTTCTCATTGTGGCCAAAATATTTAAGCTTCAGCTTCAGTAGAATTTACTAAAGGCCTGTTGACTGAGTGATTGAAATACAATTTGATTTTTCAAGAGAAACATTATCCACAAATGCCTGTTGACTGAGTGATTGAAACACAATTTGAATTTTCAAGAGAAACATTATCCATCTTAATTGAAAGATATGAAATTCCTCTTCCATTTTCATGCATGTTCAGTAGGCTCATGGATTTAGGTGTTAACATTTCTATAGTAATTCATATTTGCAGAGGACCTGGGATTCATCTTTATCAATATTTGTCACACAGAGGAAAGAAAAAAATTATATGATGAATGTGTTTCTAGGGTAACTCACCATGCAATCTAATGTAAAGAACACAGATGATAAGGTTGTTCATATTCAAACTATAAATGAGCAGAGATCATTACTCTCATGGTGTGGTGACTGCCACTGACTGGCATTTTCTTTTATCAGCTTAGGTAAGAACCTTCTTTCATATGTAGTTTGCTTTTGATCGACTTGTGGGAATACAGTGTCAGTGCTAGCTAAGGTTCTTGGCCAATGACCATAACCCACCTTCCAAATTACACTTAGGCAATTTTTTTAAAAAAAAGGAAGGAGATTTTTTAAAAAGACTAATTATCTTCCAATCAAGAAAACTAAGAAAGAATATAAGTTAGCTTAGGGCAAGATAACAAGTGTTTCTTTAACTATTTTTCCCCCTTTCCTTTTTTCTCCCCCACCCCCCTATGCTATCCCACCAACAGTAATGAGAGCACAGGTAAATCTATAATGAAGGATAGAGATTGGGACCGTAACTATGATTTCTCTGGTGTAGGGAGCTTTCACCTACCAAAGCTGGTCAGCAATTCTTTTACAATTCCTTAAAAGTCTTAGAGAATTACCTAAAGCACTGAAAGTTTAAGTGACTTGACTAGGATCATTTGATCAATATGTGCCAGGCCATGCTTGTCTTCCTGGCTTAAAGGCTAGTTCTATCTATATCCTCTATTACCTATTGACTCTCATACAGTTAACACCCTAAAAACCAAATAAAATGGCGGGAAGTTATATCTAAGATTGTACAAGCATTCTGCTTAACTTACCCAAAGTAGTGACTTTTGAAAACTGGACTTCTTGACTTTCTCCCCAGAACATGGCTTACTTAGCCATTGGGCAATGATCTCTTTCCCCAAACTCTTGTTCTGGGATATATCCAGAACAACCCATGAGAGTTTTCATTGGTCCCAAATTCTGGTATAGGGTCATTATAAGATAATAGCCTTATTTACTCATGAATCATGTTACTGTGATATGTGGTTAGATAGATTAAATAAGTAAACAAAGGTTTGGAGAATAGATTGGCATTCTCATTTCAACTCTGAACTTTACACACAGTCACAGAAGGGCTTGTACCATGCCAATGAAGCCATAAGAATGGAAGTTAAACTTTTTCTATCCTGGGTAACAGGTGCTTCCCAACTAGGATAGCTACACCTGCCCGTCAACTTGTAAGGTAAGTCTGCCTCCCCATTAGCTTTAGTTTATGCCCCAGTGAGAAAAGAAGTGGAAAAGGTGAAAAGATATAAAGGAGAAGCTCTATCCATGAAGACAATTTTTAGACCTAAAATGTACAAAATAAAAGTCTAAAGGGGAAAAAACTATAAAAACCTAAAATTTTAAGATACTATATTACTTTCTAGATTTACATTTCCCAAAACATAACTAAAATCTCAGATAAGATCCCCATGACACATACATTGGAAGCAAATAAACAAAACAGCATCTCTAATTTAAAATGGTCAAAGTGGCAATCAATACCTTTGAAATTGACCTCATTGAAACAATCATTTGATAAATCAATAACCATTTATTAATTGTCTACTATGTGCCAGGCACTATGCTAAGCATCAGTGATACAAAAAGAGGCAAAAGACAGTCCCTGCTCTCAAGGAACATGTAGTCTAATGGAAACATTCAGCTCATGCCGTTGTCATCTGAGCGTGCCATGCCCAAGCAGTAATTTTTATTAAGAGAAGCAGCACTGTATGAGGAAATGTGATATCAAAATCAGGACCTAGGTTCAAATCTTGGCTCTGGCCTTATGTCAGAGTGCCTTAGTTTCTGAGTGACCCAAGGACAGTCACCTCTCATATCTTAATACAGGCTTAGTAAGTTTCAGAATACCAGAGTCCCAAAACAAGGAAACATGGAGCTCACAAGACAACAAAGCAAGCCAATTTTATTGAGGGGAGATATTCAGGAAATAGAGAGGAGGAAATAGGAGGATGGATGCAGAGGAGTCTGCTGGAGGCCTGTGTGGAGTTAGGCACCCCACTTGGGCACCATCTCCCCAAACCAGTAAAGTCTTGTGGGGTTTTTTAGGGTTCTTATCTGTGTTTAGCAGGATCAAGCATTGGAGGAAGGAAACTAGGTGGGAATCTGGACCTGGGGCCATTGGTGCAGATTTAGGCTAGTGGGAAGAGAGAAGCCTCCTGGGGAATAGGTGGCTAGTTGACATTCCTACTTCCCTCACTCTGGAAAAAGGGGGATTTTGGCTATTATTACTGCTGGTGTAACTCTGACATGATGCTTCAGAGGGTTTTGAGATTCTTTGCTAAGCAGCAGGGTTGGGGGCCTACTGGGGTTATTACATCTTTAGTCCCAGTTTCCTCATCTATTAAATAATGAGGGGCATCAACCAGATAACTTCTAAGGTTTCTTCTGTCTCTAAAACTATGATTCTACAATCTTGGAAGTCAGAAAACTTGGGTTCATCTAGGTGGACAGAAATATATTGCTAAATATAGACCCACTTGCTCATGAAAAAATGTCTAGTTCTATCTTCATATTTGTTAATTAATCAAATGACCTTGAATTTTTGTAGCCCCTAAGGTATTCTAAGGAAACCAAAGTAATTCACACACATTGATACCAATTAGGCCACTGGAGGAGAAGAGAACATTTTAAGTGGAATTGCCCCTCTTCCCCAAACTTTGACCATAATGCCATCTACCAAGGAATCAACCACTTCTAGCATTAAGTATATAAGGGAGAGAAAAATGAATGGAAAATAAAGGAAAAGGGGAGAGGAAAAGAAAGGCTAGGGAAGACGGGTGAAAAAAGGAAAGGAAAAAAAGAAATTATATGATAATTTTGTTGTATATTTAAAAAGAATAGCAAGTTATATATAGTAGATTTTCAGTTTCATGCCCAACCATCTCTTTTATCATACTGTTATAGAAATGCTTGTTTTATGCCATAAATTAAAAACAAAATAATTTTTAAAAAAGAAAGAATAGGAAAAAGGAAGATCAGATGGGAGAAGGATGAAGGGTCACAAAGGAGGGAAATCCTCATGTTTTCCTTGAAAAACCACTATCGAAATTGTTAAAGCATCTTATTTGACCCCAGACTTTTAAGTAATGCATTTGGAGTAAGAAGACCTGGGTTAAAATTCCAGTCCTGCTAATCCACCACCTTTGTTACCATGGGCAAATCACTTCAACATTCTAGACCTTAGTTTCCTCATCAGCAAAATAAAGGAGTTGGAGCAGATAGCCTCCAAATTCCCCTCCAGTTCTCAATATCTGAATTGATGACCTCATGGTGTCTTGCCACTCTTAATACTTAAAGTATATTCTTTCCTCATCTATTATTTATCCAAATCCTCCTTTTTAATTCAGCAAGCATTAAGAATCCACTTCTATGTGGACTTTGCATTATACTGAGGGGACATAGGTATCTGAAAAAGCAAATATAAAGCATAGGAAAAGTAAACACAAAATTTATCGTCTGTTGAGACCACTCTCCACAACATTCCAAGTACCCTAAAGCATGCCTGCTCAGTGCTCTATAGGGCCTCTAAATCCTCATGGCTCATGAGCCACCACCAATGTGTTTACTTTTAATAGTCAGCTACAGGAGATAAATAGTTCTAAATCAAGGTATTTAATTTAAAAAGTAGCAAAAACATATTTCTCCAATAAACCTAGGATTTCCTTTCCTATATATACACATATCAGTGGGAAGAGTGGGAACAGTTAGGGAAAATACATGGGGAAGTACATGTACAAGGAGCACATGTGGTCAGATACACACACATACACACATACACATACACCATGCCTCTAATGTTATAGGCCTATTGATGTCTTCCAATCATAACACTGTTCTCCTTCTGCCAGGACAGCTCCCTTGTTCCCCATTGGTCTTGGTGGCACTGTTCCACTGGATGCTAGATGTCCAGACATGCAGTCTCTACCAGATGCTACTCAGATAGCTCAAATGATGCTGCTGTGCTAGACTCAGCTTCACTGGGGTGTATGGGGTGTTCCAGGAGGACTAGCACCTCTGCTGAGCCCTTTTCAGGGCTGCTCATCCAACTTTGGTGTCCATTCTCCAACTCTCCCTGTCCCTCCAAGAAGCTACAGCACATGCAGCAGCCACACTCCAGCAAAACCATCTTGGCAGAAAAGCTAAACCAGACTGAAGGGAACTGACAAGCCTCAAACCCATCAGTGAGTTGGGCGGGGGGGAGCCGTGTCTACCATCCAAGCATGCAAAGACTTCTCCCAGTAGAATGGGTAGATAAGAAGAATTTGCTCTAACCACCCTGAAGTAGGTGCTGCAGAGCTCTAAAAGTTTGGTCAGGAATTGAAGACACCAAGGTCATCCACTGTATCCCGCATCCACCATATCCCGGCACATAACCAGTTGTCCTGATTTTTCTCTTTGCCACTGGACTTCAATGATTCTGCAAGAAAGCATGAGGCTAGTATTTCATGCAATTCTGTTTCATTTAAATCCAATTCAGGAGCAAATCAAGACTTCAGCTGTAATGTCATTGGTCATCTTTGAAAATGAAGGACTAGAGATGGCAGCTGGAAAGCAGGGACTTGCACGAGCTCCCACCCAGGTCCCTCCAAACACCTATAAAAATGGCTCTGAACAAATTCTAGAATGGGAGAATCCACAAAATAGCAGATGGAAGCAGGGCTCCAGCCCAGGACAGCCTGGATGGTTGCTGAGTAAGGTCTATTGTGCATGGAGCTGGGAGTGGAAAGGAGTAGAGCCCAGCATGGGCTGCACCCAGACCAACCAGACTGGAAGCCAAGCAGAACAGACCCTAGCACCCTGAATCAGTGACCTGTGGCAGTTACCAGACTTTTCAACCCACAAACACCAAAGATGTCAAAGAAGGTTAGTGGGAAAAGCCGCTGGGACAGAGTGAAAGGAGTTCGTGGTTCAGCCACCGCCCCAGGGTGGCGGAGGTGGTGCAGCTACACAACTACAGTTGCAGTTGCTTCCAGCCCCAGGCCCACAAGGTAGGAGGAATTAAGTGGCAGATCTGAGCAGAAGTGCAGAGCCAGCTTAGATCTGAGTCCAGTCTAGGTTGGAGGTTCTTGGGGGAGGTGGAACGCTGGTGTGGCAGAGCTTGCTGCGTAGCTCAGAAAACAACAGTGCAGCCCCTCAAGCTTGGGACAAAGTATGCTATACTCTACAAGCAGTCACACAACGATGAAAAACTCAAGGGTCAAGTAAGTTGGCTGGGAACATGGCCAGACAGAGAAAAAGGACTCAGATTCAGACTCAGACTTTGGAATCTTTCTTTGGTGACAAAGAAGACCAAAACATACAGCCAGAAGAAGTCAACAGAGTCAAAGAGCCTACATCAAAAGCCTCCAAGAAAAGTATGAATTGGTCTCAGGCCACAGAAGAGCTCAAAAAGGATTTGGAAAATCAAGTTAGAGAAGTAGAGGAAAAATTGGGAAGACAAATGAGGGTGATGGGAGAAAATCATGAAAAACAACTCAATGAATTGCTAAAGGAGACCCCAAAAAATACTGAAGAAAATAACACCTTAAAAATAGACTATTTCAAATGGCAAAAGAGCTCCAAAAAGCCAATTAGGAGAAGAATGCCTTGAAAAGCAGAATTAGCCAAATGGAAAAGGAGGTCCAAAAGACCACCCAAGAAAATACTACCTTAAAAATTATATTGGAGCAAGTGGAAGCTAGTGACTTTATAAGAAATCAAGATATTATAAAACAGAACCAAAGGAATGAAAAAATGGAAGATAATGTGAAATATCTCATTGGAAAAACCACTGACCTAGAAAATAGATCCAGGAGAGAGAATTTACAAATTATTGGACTACCTGGAAGCCATGATCAAAAAAAGAGCCTAGATATCATCTTTCAAGAAATTGTCAAGGAGAACTGCCCTGATATTCTAGAGCCACAGGGCAAAATAGAAA
>JAQQSZ010009885.1:0-12654 GCA_028646595.1 Phalanger gymnotis
CCTTCCTTCCTTCCTTCCTTCCTTCCTTCCTTCCTTCCTTCCTTCCTTCCTTCCTTCCTTCCTTCTTTCCTTCCTTCCTTCTTTCCTTCCTTCCTTCTTCCCTCCCTCCCTTTCATTCTTTCTTCCTTTCTCACTAATATAATTCCTCAATCTTTTTGGAACACCAAGACCTTTTTCCAAAGTAAGTCATTAGTTATTACTGCATAAAACACCTGTTGTTTTTCTAATTCATCGCCAGCTGACTTCATACAAGCCATTTTCTCATGAGAAGCTTACTGCTGAGTAAGTCAACTTTGACATAATGGGAACAGTTTGAATGCTACTCTCCAGCTCAATCCAATTTGCAGCATGTATCTATCCTACTGCTAGCAGCAGTCTCCTCACTCTTATTTTTTAAATATATGCAAGGTCATAAAAATTAGGGCAACATTCAAGGGAATCTACACATTTGGTCCTTAGTAAAGTATTTTTGTTGCTGTCGTTCAGTCTTCTCAGTCATGTCCAACTCTTTGTGACCCCATTTGGGGTTCTCTTGGCAAAGATACTGGAGTAGCTTACCATTTCCTTGTCTAGCTCAATTTACAGATGAGGAAAATGAGGTAAACAGAGTTAAGTGACTTGCCCTAGTCACATAGAAAATAACTGTCTGAGGCTGGATTTAAACTTAGGTCCTCCTGACTCCAGGTCCAAGGTTCTATCGGCTGTGCTCCCTAGAAAAGTTTATACTTTACCCAAGTACCCAATTCACATTACCTATCATTTTTGTATTAATGATGCCACACAGAAAAATTTCCAGTAATTTTCAAGAAACTTAGCCAGGGAGAACAGAGAGTGGAGGGGATCAGAGAGAATGGGAAACTTTAACATGATATTAGATAAACTTGTAAAAGTCTGACCATAACAATTTCTAGCCTTGTTGTTCTTTATCATTTGTCCCTACTTGAAAGTATTGGTTTAATGCTTGCGTTTACTTTCATATATCTTTGTATTTCTTCATATTTGGCTTAGATTTTCAAATCTGTTATATCATATGTACAAATATGTAGCTTATATGTTCATATATAACATAGAAAAATCTGTCTGAACTTTTATCGGACTTAGGAGGCAACGAACTCAAAGAGAATATTGTAACAATCCTGCACTAAATTTAGATTGCAAAACATGGAGAGGTGTATTTTAGCATTTTATTCACATTTTGAATAGGAAATCAGTACCAGACAAGCAATGGTAGATGTATACAAAACTGGTCTCTGGAAAGTAAAGTGTATTAAAAAAAACCGATGTGATAAATGTAAATGCATTGTAAATCTTTCTATTCATTTATTCTAGAGAGAGAGAAAAAAAACCCTAAAGCATGGTTTACATAATTGCTCATCATTGAAACTCTATGGAACTTTCTTATTATTATTATAATTCTATAAGGTCAAGGAGTAATTTTTTTAAAAAAGATAAAAAGGGGAAAGATGATGGATGTTTCTCATTAGAATGAGTTTTCTTAACTTATAATGCATTTGAATGCTTTCTGCATCCCTTACCACACTGTTATGGTAATATAATAGCCAAGAGTATTTTTTCCCTGCCTAGCTTCACACCCTACCTCCTAGCCCCTTGGTCTATGAAACAGCATTAATAATTTCTTTTTCAAGAAGGTTTAAAAATGACTCAAAAGTATTCAATTTTGCTCATTTTAAGATTTTTTTAATAGTCTGGAAGTAGGTTTCCTAATTTCACTTAATTTTAGAATAATTTACCTTCTGTGATTTACCTAAGGGGAATGAGCATGGGCAATGGGGGGGGGGGAGGGTGCAGCACTTTGACAAAAAAAAATCTCTTTGTTAAAATAGAGAATAAGAAAGGAAATTGTGTATGTATGTATCTCAAGCTTATATTATCAAATATTTTGAAAGAACACATCCTAAAATCCTAAATAAACAGAACACATATAGTGAATACAAGGAACATCCATTCCTCAACAATTAAGTACCTTGTCTTTTTTTTATGTCAGAGTACAGGCTTGATTACTTTTCAAGGGTCTTTCAAAGCCTCTGATCTAAGGAATGATATGCCTGTTAAATATGCAATAGTGTTTCAATTCACAGAATGAAAATGAATATTTAAATTTGAAAAACCATAATTCTACAGTATTGTCATTATTAAAAATCAAGGTTTTAATTTTTGTAAGAATACTAACATATTTTTATTGGATAAAATGTCTATATGACCATAGCAATTTTGAATGAGTTGGAAAACAGTTTTCGAATCGGATTATATTTTTATCTTAGAAGTATGCAATAAAATAAAAATTACCATATTCCCACTGAGTGGTATAACAATATAGACAAGTCACAAACCAAACAGAAAATTCTGCCTCATTTGTGTGTGTCCATAGGCTTGTGAATTTATACACAAATTCAAAGCAATATAGTGTAACAGATTAAGCAACATACCCTACCAAACCCAAATTGAAATTGAGATATTACAATAAATGTTATTGATTGATCATTTTTGTTGGGTCATTGACAAATCTTTACTTAGTTTTGTACTCCACACAGATCTTCATTGTCAATTCTCTCTCTCTCTCTCTCTCTCTCTCTCTCTCACTTTCTCCCTTACCCCTTCTCTCTCACCTTTCCACTGGCTCTTCCCTATGGGTTTATTGACATGCTCAGATATCCTTTAGCTTAAAAATATATTTCCTTGACCATAGTACTCCTTAGAGGTAAAAATAATAATGTATCCCATTTCTTCCTTTCTGCATTCATTACCTTCATCTCATTCAATCTTTGATCATCTTGCAATCAGGCTTCTGCCCCCATCACCCTAGTGAAATTGTTTTCTCAGAGATTTACACTGCCTTAGAAATTACAAAATCCAATGGACATTCCTCTGCCCTTCTGGTCACCATTGTTGCCAGGGAAAGCTATTGAACATGTAGCAATTATGTGAGATAGCAACAGAAGTGTGGAAGTACCCCTGAGATTAATATGTCTGTTTTCTATGAATAACCTTATCAGGCAGATGCATTGGACACAGAGTAAGCCTGTTTGCTGAAAAGAGCCAATCAGTACCCTGCAGTGAGCCAAAGTTGCTCACTCCCAGATGCCTTTGTTAGTGTTCCCTGGCCAACCTTGCTGAGCTGTACCCCACCCCACCCCCCAAATGGCCACAACTGTTCTGCCAAACATCCTGCTTTTATGTCCACCTGTTCCTGGGAAAGATAGTCCATTCTGTTTTTCCCCAACTCCTTCCCGTAACCTCCCCTTGGTGGTTTTCAAGCATAAATCTCCCCTGCCTCTCCACTAGTGAATGATTTTCCTCCAAATAAAACTTTCCTGTTTTCAATCCATCTTAGACTTCTCTGCATTTTCAGGGGTGAGCTTCACCTGGTTGACAAGGTCTAAAATTCTATGAATCTGAACACATTAATGACAATTAGGTTGCTCCAGTACCATCTGTAGCTGTTTTGGGTATCAATTTTCTATCACTCTTTTTTGTTAAGGTAATTCCAATGATTATTTTCCTTGGAAGAGAAAATAGAAGTAAAAGGAGAGTTGATCTCCCTTCTCTTTTTTGTTGCTTGTCATTGGAAGAACAGTCTTACCTCTTTGGTGGTGCTCATATTTTCCTGTTGTTGTTCAGTTGTTTCAGTAGTGTCCAACTCTTGAAGTCCCCATTTGGGGTTTTCTTGGCAAAGATGCTAGAGTGGTTTGCCATTTCCTCCTCCAGCTCATTTTTCAGATGAGGAAATGGAGGCAAACAAGGTTAAGTGACATATCCAGGGTCACAAAGCTAGTAAAGTGTCTGAGGCTGTATTTTAACTCAAGTCCTCTTGACTCTAGGCCCAGGGCTTTTTCCAATATGCCATCTAGTGGCCTCATATTTTCCTGAGTATGGCTAACTGCTCTGAGTTTCCCTTGCTAGCTTCAGTTTATTTTGTATTTTAGCCTTCTGGATTTCATTGTTACAGAATCACAACACACTTTTATATTCTCTGTCTGCTTTAATGTTCTATAAATCTCTTTTTGAAAATCTATGGTGGTTGGTGACTTCTCTATACACTAATAACAGTCTCTATTGATAACAGATGGCTGCACTGAAAGCTTTGATTGTGTTATTTGGAATCCTCTGGTAAGTTTTCTCACAGGGTTATGTTTCTGGGGATCTCTTCAAAGCTTTTGAGAATCACATGTTGAATGTGATGTCTTATCTAATCATGGAACCTAATCATGTTTAGACCTACATAGTACTAGGATGAACACTGCCTGAGAACACTGGCAAGTTTACGCTTTTTTGTGAAAAACGGCATTATTGTGTGCTAGAAAGGGCACCCACTCTGGAGTTAAGAGAACCAGGTTCAAATCTGTTCACTGAATCCTATTACCTATAAGACTAGGTAATTCATTTAAGCTTCCTGGACCTCAGCTTTTGAAATCTCTTCTAGCCCTAAAGCTATGATCCTAATATACTCAGATAACCTGAGGTAATCTGGGGAAATTACTATTTGAGCTCCCCCTCTTTGCTTTTACTTGTCTTCAAAGGCTGTTGAGGTCACCCATCTTGGCAGGCAAATGTATGAATTTATATATGTCAAGACCTTTCAGAGATTGTGTAGGCTGCTAATTGGTGATGACAACTGTCTAAGGACCATCCCATCAAACTCAGAATATGTTTGAGAGCTCCAAAAGTAACATATTCTCCTTGACCTCTCTGAATCATTTACAATTACTGACCATTTTTTTCTTTCCTTCTCAGAACTTCGTCCTTTAGCTTTCATGAAACTACATTCTCCCAACTCTCTCTCAAACTTCTCGACTGATGTTTCTCTATTTCTTCCTCTATCTATCCCAAAGTTTTGTCTTTTATACCTCTCTTTTTCTATTAACATCCTCATCCATTTCCAATATTTCAATTATTCATTCTGAGCAAATGCCAAAATGGTTTGCCAGGGTGAGGCCATTGTGCATCCTATAGCTTCTTGGAGCCACAGGTAAGACTTGAGTGACAAGTGGATGCCAAAGGTTGATGAGTAGCCCTGAAAGGGGCTCAGCAAGCCCTCACACCAGTCCTCCCTGAATATCACACATACCCTTATCAATCACATACTAGGAAAAGGAAAATTCAGTGGAAAAAGCTACAACAAATACCACTGGAGAGAGGACTTACATTGCTGAGATAACAAAGTTACTGGTTACATATGTATTTGCATATGTTACACATATGTGTGTCTATGTATACATGTAATTTATATTGTCTACATATGTCTACACATATCTACTATGCACATATGCATATGCAAATGTAGGTATGTGTACAGATTCAATGATCAACAATTCAATGATCTGAAATGATTCATGTGTCTGCTTTCTCCATTGATAGAAATTTCAACCTATTCATGTTTTAGTTGATGGTTTGTGTGAGTTATTGTTATGAAAATGGTTATAGAGAATAGACTTCCAAATGTAAAAGGTAGAACAAATATGTTCCACAGAGAACTGAAGCCCAATTTTGATAAGGAAGTAATAATAATATGTTCATCTGCTTTAAATTTAATTCAAGTAACCATACTGTAAAAAGATATTGGCACATTTCAGATATGAACTTTGAAGAGGTATGGAAAATGAGAGAGGTGCCATAAAATTGAAGAGGAGCAAATCCTTTCGTGATTAAAAAAAGGAATTCTATAAATTATAAAACAGTGATTTTCACATCAATCCCTGGGGAAATACTCTAACAGATTTTTAAACAGATGATTTTCAGAAAGGGAAATGGTAATCCTTTAGAGTTGAACAGTTATTCTTTTTCTTTGTCATCTACTTTAAATTATGTCATCTGCCCCAATCGTCTATTTTTCTATTTTATTCTTGGCTCACACTTAGTTGTCCAAAGCTCAATTCTTTTGGGCTTTACCTTTGCAGGTAATATTTACATGGATAGTTGTCACTTATTCCCTAATTATAATAGATCATAAACATATTTATATATTATATGCATATATGTGTATACACATAAATAATACATGTGTGGATATGCATAAATATATTTAAATTCAGTCTTAGTTCAATAAAAAGTTGTGATGCCAAACTGCTATATTGGTCTGAATGAATGGAAACAACTCCTGAATGGAAATAACAGCCTTAAAATGTGTTATCTTTGAAAGGATGAAATATATAAGTTTATAGTTAAAAATTATTACAAGCATACATACTGAATTACCTTACATTTTAATCCAATTAAAATGTTTTATTGAACATTTTATTAATTACCTAGTATCTTACCCATAATAAACGTGTATTTAACAAATATTTGTTGATGAATTAAAAATTTTATGACATATTTGTCTTTGTCACTTTCGCTATTGTTTTATTCCTCCTAATCTGACAATATGTGTTTTAGGAGCTATACAGATTTTATACAAGTAGAATTTGGAGGAAAGGGATTTCTGATATTTAAACTATTAAAATATATAAATACAAGACAGAGGTAATTACAAAGTATTCTAATAACATCATAATTCTCTTATACAGGTGCTGAATTGGAGGTAATCAGACCTGGGATGAGCCTGAGGAAAATATTCCCTACATTTGGAGTTCATTACAATTTCTTTTTTTGGCCAATTTATCATACTAGTACTAGATTAAGTTTCTGGATCCCTTGTTACTTTCATTTGCTGACCTCCAGAGAAAATGTTCAAGTTCTTTCATGCCTTTAGCCTCCAATTCAGAGTTGTCTTCTGCATCACATCATGAACCTTTGTAGGACTTCATTATTTATGTTGAAAACCCTGCATATATTCTGATCGTAGTTTCTCAAACTCTCAGACTCCATTTACTTCCTTCTTCATCTCATTGTAGCTGTCTATTGATATGTCACACTTTATACCTTGGCCTCTTTCAAAGCTGTGTTACCTCCAAGATGTTAAACATTGAAATTCTATGCAACCTATTTTTCTCTGCTTCTCCCACTCTCTTATCCACACCTTTTCTTTTTTTTTTTCATCCTTTCCCATTCTTCCAATGTAAATAGCACTCATTTGGGTAATTTCTTTATAATGAATAACTATCATATGCTCAAGGAACCAGACAAGATATTCATTGCATAGCAGAATATTTTGTTCCTAGATTAGCTGTGCATTATTACTGTGGACCATTCACCAAATAATGGAAGCAACATTGTAGTTCCTATAATAGAATCTCATTTAAAATTATCATGTTCTATTATTACCATTTTTTACTAGGGGGTCACGATGACTCTTGATTGTTTATACTTTTTCTTTATGCCTCAGCAGCTTTCTCACCCTGGAAATTTACTGTCTCTACCATGGCCTCTTCACCCTATGAATCCACTTCCCCTCGACCTTCTTACCCTAGAAGTTGCTCATTCTCTATGGTCCCTTCCTCTGATTACTCAGTTCTTCCCAGGGCCTTCATTTTAAGGAAAATTCCCAGTCCTTTAATGTGTGGGTTTCCCTTATAGAACGTCATCTCTTTGAGAGTAGGAAGTATCTTTCTACTTGCATTTGTGTGACCAGTTCTTGACACATAGCAAGTGCTTAACAAATGACTATTGTTGATTTGATTTGATAAAGATTGAATTCTATATTATTTTGTCTATGTATTATGAATTTGAATTATATATAGTATGCATTTGAAGCAAGAATTACAATCATATATATGTACACATAAATAATGTTTGTGTGTATATATGATGTATGCACATATATTGATATCTACTTATAATTATAGCTATATCTATATGTATATCAAGAAATGCACAGAGATAGGCACAGAGATAGAGACAGAGCTCATTTTTTATGGATTCTGGTAATTTATAGGCAATATTCACTGAAAAAGTTCAGTAATAAAATGCAATAAAACATGATTAGCCTATAATACATATATTGATGATATTCTCTGATATCAGTATAATAAAAGGGGATACATAGATAAGAAGTTAAGGCTTTTATTGAGAAATGATTCATTGTTCATTTTAGGAAGGTCCATTAACTCTTTTGGCCAGTTGGTCTAATTTAGCAAATTACCTCTTATAGTGAACTAAGCTATCACTTTTCAGTGGTAGGATAAGGCCCATTAGTTTGTTAATATATGATTTTATTCTTTGTTTTGGAATAGGTTGTTCAGTTTTTTTTGAGAAAGTGGCTCTGGATATTATAAAGCTCATTTGTCTTTTAATGAATATGCAAAGTACATTTTGTGACATTTATTTTAGATTTTGGTTACTTAGTGAATTAATGTGAAATGCTCCAGATTTTTCTCTTCTATTGAAGGCAGTGATTTATGAAAATATGAATAGTAGATCAAGTTTCAAGATGATTTTAATGAGAGTATTTTTCACAATGTCACATTTATGTAGCAAGTTATACTAGTATTAGTGACCTTTCTTTGTTATTTCCCAAGCTTGTCTCATTCAGGATAGGCTTTTAACACTTTTCAGTTCATATTACTTAGCCTTCTCATATACCTAAGCTTTCTTTGCTTATATAGAATATCATAGAAAGATAAACCCACAGAAAAGTGAATGGTGTTATGGCACTGTTCACATAGAAACTTAAATGTTCAGTGATATTCCCCATGCTTTTTAGGTATAAATGTTATAAGAGTATTTATTATGTTTCTTATGTAACTGTTGGCCTTCAAGTGGTTAAAACACAATGGGACTGAGGCTAAGGGATGGGATTTGGTTGCTGCCTTCTTAGGTTCTATGGTGATAGATAGCCACCTCAACTCCAACTTACCCTCTCATGAAATGGTATCATTATTCATAAGGCAAAATGTGGTGAATAAATACAACTCTACCATCACTGATAGGAAAAAAGGGAAAGTTTACACTTAGTTTTTATATGGGTAGTAGCATCATATTTGTATTTTAACACAGCATATGTTTATTACTATTACTATTAATTATTAATCCTATACTGATGATTCTCAAATATACACACCATGTTCTAACCTCTCTGCTGATTTCTAACTTCATATTTTTAACGGCCTTTCAGATATCTCAAACTCAACATGTCCAAAACAGAATTCATCATCTTCCCCCTAAACTGTCCCCTTCAACACACACCTTTCCTATTACAGTAGAAAACAATACGATACTATCAGTCCCTTGGGTTTGAAACCTAGGGTGTCATCCTCTACTCATTATCTCTCAACTTGTAATGTTAATACAATTTGAAGATCTTTACATGCATTAATAGGCCCATGTGACCTGTCTGAGTCACATGAGTTTGAGTCTTATGGAAGCCTGAGTCACATGAGTCTGTGGTAGTAGGAGCTTGCTGAATGGGTGGAGCAGGGAGGGGTAAAGCAGGAAAGGATGGAGCAAAGCTCAGAGGAAATAAAATAGAGCAGTCAGAGCTAGCAGAGACACAGAGCAGCAGCTAGCATGAGTGAGAGAGTGATTTTGCTTAAGGGAGCTTGTGCTGTGGGAAGGCCCTAACAGAGGGAAGACTTGGGGATGGCTGCATCCCCTACATTGATAATATGTATAAATTTCTTTGTTGCTATGATGGATTTGGCTTTCTGGTTTTGGGATTTGGCTTTCTGGCATTTGAATAAATGTTTTTGATTTTGCCTTCAATGAAGAGACGTGTTATATTTTGCAACTCAGAACTAGGCCAGTATATTCATATCAGCTGTAGCCTCTGTGGGTATCACATTGGTGCTACACACCCCTATCCATCTGGTGTTTTACCAAGACCTGTCAATTTTACTTTTGCAATCTCTCTATATGTGCCTTTCTCTTTTCTAACAATGCACCAACTCTGATACTGATATTCATCCCTTCATGATTATTGATGGGTCTGCCTGCTTCATGTCTCTCCCTACTCCAATCCATCTTCCATTCAGCTTCCAAATTGTTTTTCTTAAAGTGTAGGTCCAACCATGTTACCACTCTCTACTCAATAAATTCTAGTGGCTCTTTATTGCATCCAGGATCAAATACATAACTATCTACTTGGCATTCAAAGCCCTTCATAGCAATACCCCTTCTTATCTTTCCAGTCTTCTTATACCTTACTCCCTGCCACTTTTACCCTATTGCCTGCCATAATTTCAGATCCAGTGACACTGGCTTCCTTGCTACTCCTCAAAAAATATACTCCATCTTTCAGCTCTGGGAATGTTCTCTGGCTATACTCCATGTCTAGAAAGCTCTCCTTCCTCAGCTTTGCCTACTGGCTTCCCTGGCTTCCTTTAAGTCCCAATTAAAATCTCATCTTCCGTAGAAAGTCTTTTCCAGCCCATCTTATTTTTGGTGCCTCACCTGTCCTTTTACCTCCTGATTATTCTCTATATAGCTTGTTTGTACATATACATCTTCTTGTTTTCTCCCTTATTAGATTATGAGCTCCCTGAAAGGAAGATTTTTCCCTCTTTTTTTGTATCTCCAGCACTTACAAAGTGTTTGACATATAGTAGGTGCTTAGTAAATGTTTATTGTCCATCTGACTAAAAAGGACCGATATACACTAAAATATCTATAGCAGCCCTTTTTGTGGTGCTAAAGAATTGTAAACTAAATCAGTATCATTTGGGGAATGGCTGCACAAATCATGGTATATGGATATAATTAAATCCTATTGTGCTGTAAAAAATAAAATGATTAGATGGATGTCTTCACAGAAATTTTGGATGACATGTATGAGCTGATGCAATTTTTATTTAACCATTCCCAAATCAGTGCATATCTGTTTCGTTTCTAATTCCAACAACTATAAAACATGTTGACATAAATATCTTGGTATATTTGGGACATTTCTTATTATTGTTTTTCTCCTTGTGACCTGTGCTTAGCAATGAGATCTTTTGGTGAAAGAGTATGAATCAATAGGAAAATAACTGTCTTATATACACTGAGGTGGTTTCTCCTTAAGGAAGCAAGGAGGCAATACTTAGCACTCGATTAATCCTGAGGTCTAAAGGATACTGTTTAGTTGAGAACCACCTCAGAACTGGAAAAAAAGGTTAAGAAACAAGTTATTAACTTGTCTGGCAGAGGAGAGGACTGAAAAGGGTTTGGCGCACTCCCCTAACCTCTGTAAACTTTACATCATATAGTGTTCAAATAAAAGAACAAAGAAACTATAGCTGATTGCCAATTCATGGGCAGTTTCTGAATAAGATACAGAAGTTGTTTGTAATACATAACTGAGGGAAACACCTTATACTCTTTGCAGTAATCTGCTTCTCTAGAGGATCTCTGAGAACAGTGTGACCAGCACATGCTGAGTTAAACATTAAATTATTCTGTTCTCTAATCCACAAGGGCTATTTTCAAACAATTCAATAAAGTTTTCCTGTGATGCCAAAAGTCCAAATCATATGGAGATTGGGCTCTGGACATTTTAGCATAATTCCCATTGCCCTATTTTTCTGCCCTAATATTGCCAGTTTGCATGGTGAATGCAAAGGTGGAGGACAATGGTATTTTATCCAAATTTAATCAAGAATTAAGTACTTTTTAATCTTATTATCAATAAAATTGCTTTTTTAACATTTTATGTCCCATGAAGGTACCATTGAATTTTAATTTTTGGACTGATCAAAGCTAGATCTGGCCTAAAATATTTATTGTAGCCTATGGGGATTTTTATAAAGGCTAATTTCACTGTTGATATATGGGTAAGAATGGTTTGGAAGAAAAGTAGCTTCAAGTATTTGGACAGCTAGAGATGGAAGCTTTGAATGGTCTGGTGGTAAGAATTTTAGACATATCTGAATCATCTCTACAGGATAAGGAAGAAACACCCACTATCTTTGAAGGATTAGCACAATAGGTACTTAAAGAGATAGACAGGGAGTTCAGAAAAATTACAAGATTGACAATCCCCTGACTCATTAATTTTTTTTAGAAAAGCTGGATCATCAACAAAAAATGAAAATAAGTTATCTTTACATACTCAGCAATTAAAAGCAAAGGTAGGAGGCAGAGCCAAGATGGCGGCTGCCAAGCAGTGACTGGCGTGAGCTCCCCACCAAGTCCCTCCAAAAACCTATAAAACAATGGCTCTGAACCAATTCTAGAGCTGCAGAACCCACAAAGTGGCAGAGGGAAGCAGGGCTTCAGCCCAGGACAGCTTGGATGGTCTCTAGGTAAGGTCTGTCCCATACGGAGCTCCCAGCACCCAGCTGAGGGGAGCAGAGCTGAGGCAAGCAGAGCCCAGCGCCGCGGCACAAACAGACCAGATGCGGACCTACCAGACCAGGAGACAAGCGGAGAGTGCCCTGGCATCCTGAATTACTGAGCTGTGGCATCCACTAGACCTCTCAACCCACAAAGAGCAAAGACATCAGAGAAGGTTAGTGGGAAAAGCTGCGGGACTGAGTTTGTGGTTTGGCCACTGCCCCTGGGGCAGCGGAGGTGGGGCAGCAGAGGTGGGGCAGCTTTAGAACTTTGGCTACAGTTGCTTCTGGCCCTGGGCCCACCTGGTGGGAGGAATTAAGTGGCTGATCAGAGCAGGAGTGAAGAGCCTGCTGAAGATTTAATCCCAGTCCTGGTAGGGAGTTTTTGGGGAAGGAGGAGTGCTGGTGAGGCAGTGCATCCGCCCAAGAGTGGAACATAAAACTCTTTAGTCTATAAGCAGCCACACCCCGTTGAAAAATTCAAAGGTTAATTAAGTTGGAGGAGAATATG
>JAQQSZ010009886.1:0-12654 GCA_028646595.1 Phalanger gymnotis
GACCTCTCCCTGAGCTGGTAAGCAAAGCATCCCTGATAAAGGCATCATGATTCTTAAAGCATTTTCTAACTTGCAAGGTTCTGGATTCTGGGCCTTTGTCAATTGGGGCTTTCTTATTGCTATGGTATGCCAAGGCAGGAATTATTCTGAGAGGGTGGGTGCACCTGAACCTGCAGGTAGAAGGAAAACCTTCCCTGAGGAGAGAAGTGAGTAAGGTTTCAGAAAGCAGGGCAGATATTGACAAAAGAGTAGCAAAAAAGAATTCTTTCTCACTGTCTCTCTGTCTCTGCCTCTGTTCTCTCTCTCTCCCTCCCCTTCCCTCTCTCCTTCCTTTCGTCTTCCCATCCTTTTCTCCTAGAATGCGAAGATAGGCTAGAAAATTAAACTAACAAGTCTATAGCTATGGGATGATTAGGAAGGAAAAGAGCAAAGAATTGCAAAATCTTGGAAAGCTTTACCCTTTGGCATCTTGATTTGGCCTCTTACTGCTTGGAGAGAAACACAATCCTTTTAACCAAATCCTTAAGGGCTTCTTTGACTTGCTTATTCCTCAGAGTGTAAATAAATGGGTTCCACACGGGGGTAACAGATGTTGCCAGTACTGATACCACCTTGTTCAAAGCTACTCCTTCCTTTGCAGAAGGCTTCACATACATGAAGATGCAGCTGCTATAAGTGATGGAGACTACAATCATGTGGGAAGAACAGGTAGAAAAGGCCTTTTCTCTTTGCTGGACAGAAGGGAATCTGAGAATTGTCTTTATAATGTAGGCATAGGACAAAACCACCAAGAGTAAGGTGATGATGAGTGTCAATATAGTGAAAATTAAAATCATCCTTTCCAGGAACTCTGTGTCTGAACACACAATCTTTAGCAGGGGAAATGCATCACAGCCAAAATGATCAATGACATTGGAGTCACAAAATTCCATCTGGAGACCCAGGCTAAGAGGGAGAAGGATGATCATCAGCCCAGATAGCCAGGAACCAAGCAGGAGCTGGTTACAGACTTTGCTGTTCGTGATAGTTGTATACTGCAGAGGTTTGCAAATAGCCACATAGCGGTCATAGGACATGGTGGCCAGAAGAAAGAACTCTGCTGCCCCCAAAAAGATGATAAAGAATATTTGGGTGAAGCAAGCATCATGGGAAATGGTATTGTCCCCAGTTGGCATGCTCTAGAGGTACCTGGGAATGCAGGTAGTAGTAAATGAGACTTCTAAGAAGGAGAAGTTTCTGAGAAAAAAATACATAGGTGTTTTCATATGGGAGTTCACCAAAGTGAGGATGATGATGGTCAGGTTCCCAATTATACTCAACATGTGGTTGAGAAATAGAAAGATAAAAAGCAAAACCTGTAGCTGTAGGTCATCTGTCAGTCCCTGCAGAATGAATAATGTAATTCCTGTATGAATTCTCATCCTCTCTTTTTGAATTTTGATGGTCCTGCACATAGAATAGAGTGGGAGAGATTCAGCCTGAAGATGAGGATGGAGACAAAATAATAGTCATAGGAGTTAGGAAGACAGAGGAAGCAAGCAGCTCATGTAAGATTTGTCTTAAATATCATAAACTTTTTTCTGGGTTCTCTCAGGATTATTTGTTTCCATGTATCTTTAGAATTAACAGTTTTTGCCCTTTTGAACATGATCTTCTGTCAAAAATCTTCTTTTTTATCCATGTACACTCAAAGCCCTTCACTCTCCCTTTGCCTTAGCCACACCGAAGAGAATTGAACTTGAATTCAAGAGACCTAGTTTCTAATTCTGGAGGTGACATCTGGCTCTATAATATGAGTGACTCTCTGAACCCACATTTCCTTCCCTGTGAAATGGTAGTTGCAGTGCCTGTATTGCTTACTGCACAGGGATGTTTTGAAAAAACAATTTTCATAAATCTTAAATGTGAGCTATTATTGTTATTGGTGTTGCTATTACTCTGGGCTGATTGAATATTACCTCCTATATACCTCGGCTCATGACTTTACCTTTCGTTCTCTGTTCCCATATGCATAAATTTTTTTCTTGGTGCCTTTTTTTCTAGTATACTCATTCAAGGAAGAGTTAGGAACCTTTGACCTAACAAAGTAAGCAGACTAGCCTCAGGAAATACTGTGCAGCAATATTGTGGAGCTCTCCAGGGTCCCTCTCCCTGCAATACATGCTTCCAATTCTCTTTGTAAAGCAATCTGCCTGAGATTTTCCCCTTACTGTTTCAAATATGTCCTGGCTGTGGTCCTCTATACAGTGCATTCTATCATTTTCTCTTTTGTGAGTGACTTGAATCTCATTCTGCAGGAGCCTGCTTTCTGTACTTGTGATATCTGAAAAAAAAATATGCACTAGAAATCAGAGTTTCAAATTCAGCCTCTGGTTTAAATTTTTTTTATCTTGGGCAAAGTTCTTCATTTCTTAGGGCCACAGTTTCTTCATCTGTTACACAGGTGGACTGTACTCACTATTCGTCAGTTCTCAAATCGGAATCCCATAATCTTATGTAAATAAGTTCGCTATAAGATGTAAGCAATGGTTTCTTCTAAGGAGGTAATTTTATTTCAAATGGTGATCAAGTTACTATTTTCCTAGAAAAATCTCAAATTCTTTCTCCCTAGAGAGTTATGATGAGATGTTTTAGGGTTTATTGAAAATGATTTACTATAATGTCCTAATATTTTTTATTCAAATTTTTTCTTATATCACATTTGTTCTCTCTTTCTAGTGTGGTTAAAGGAGCTATTTCAGATACACATTTTTTAAAGCAACTAACTCATGGTCACATGCATTTTTAAACAATGGAATTTTTGTCATAGAAAGGATATACCTTCACTTGTGGAAATTTGGATGAAGATGGCATAGTGGCATATCTGAAGGAAGTTTTTAGAAAAGGAGCAGCTTTTCTATCACCTCCCAAATCATATAAGCAAGCACATAGTCCACTGTTAGTGCAGCTATCTCTGTGACTGGACTGTAATGTGAGTATTAAATTCAAAGGTTTTCCTATTCCATGCAAAATGTGACATCTCAGAAATCATGGTTGAATATTTCTCTGAAATAGTCTTAGTAATTCCTAAAGATTTGGAAATTGCAAACAGATGGGTCTGGCCATTGTGCTTCTGTAGGAAAGAAGGAAAGAAACATATATTACACACCAAGTATGAGCCAGGCAATATGCTAAGTGCTTTACAAGTATGATCTTATTTGGTTCTTTCAACAACCCTAAGAGGTACATTTGTCATCATCTTCATTTCACAGTTGAGGAACCTGAGGTAGATAGAAGTTAAGTGATTTGTCCAAGGTTACACAGTGTCTGAATATAGATTTAAACTTAGGATTTCCTGACTTCAGCCCCAGTGCTTTATCCACTGCGTCACCCAAGTGCCTTTTGTATGAGGGAAATACCCCATTAATTTGATCATGCTAGATCCAAAAGGAGCAAAATATGTGACCTAATAAATTGTTCCCATACTTACATTTCTGACAGTTCTTCATGACATCAATGACCAGAATAACCCCAAGAGTCTTTGGTGCAACACAAAGCTGCAAATAGAGTAGAGGGAAATGGTGGTAGCATGGTATGTTTGGAAGGTTAACTTGATTTGAAAAATTCTAGCTATTATTACTGACTTGTCTTATGTTATCGCTTGACTTCTCTGAGTCCCAAGTTCCTCACATACAGGTAATAAGGTTGAAGCAGATGATCTCTGATGCTCTCTTCAGGTTTACTTCACAGATCCTGACTCTGTAGACAATTTTGTCCAAAGTATCTCTGGGCTCCAGGACATCACTGTAACAACAATGTGGCTAGCAGCTACTTTGGGGTGAAAGACCAACAACAACCAGCACAAAGAAAGGCTATTAACACAGGTTCTTTGATCTGCTTTTCTAAAGAAAGCAACTTTAAGAGGTTAACAATCTCAGTTTAATTAAACATACATATATCATTCACTTAGTTCAGGGGGAGAAGATCAGCCCCTGAACTTCAAAGCAAATACAAATAGAAATTATAAACATCAACAGACAGACCTTGTCTAATTCAAATCACAATTCATAGTTACCAGAGAAGCACCAACATCTATCTGTCTGGGTTACAAAGCCAGGGTGGGGTGGGTTCAATGGCTTGCCCAGAGTGTCATCACTCACATTCTTTCAATGAGTGTACCTTCAAAAGTCAAACACCAACTTCAGATCTTGTATACTCATCTCAGGGCCCTGGGGCACTTTATTACCTCAGTGCTGAGAAGAACTCAAACAAAATAGTGAAAAGTCCCATTTAGGGTGTGGGAAAGTTAGTTAATCCCTAGTACCACCTTACTAATCAATGATTCCCAATAGTCTTAGTACTGAGAAACACTCCAAAGCAAAAGATCCCATTTTACCTGCCCCATTCAAACAAAGGCCAGAATCATTAAAGGCACTTAAGAGAAGAACAGCAAAAAGCCCTACCCTGATTACGACTACAATCACTTTATAGGTAACTGTGTGATTCCCACTTCCCATGATACCTAAACCTCCTGGCCTAACTTCTCTCATAACTAAATCTAAATTGGTTATGAATTAGAGATCCTGTACCATTTTTAAAAGTCGAAAATCTTGCCATGAAGCTGAAAGGAAGCAAGGACTTCTGGAAGAGGAAGGTAATGTTAGCACTTGCTTCCATACTCTTCAGATGAGAAGGTATGACCTGTCTGGGCAGGGAGATGAGTTCCTCTCATTTTATCTGCTCAGTCTGCAAAAGGTGTTTGGGAAATTAAGCAAGTACACAAACAAAAGGTCCCTTGGAGATTAAGTAATAAGTAATGAATCTACCATGTAATTGGCATTAGACAAACAAAGGAACATCCGCACCACCACCGCAACACCCTAAAATTTAAATACTCAGTGGTGAGGTTGATGTTGGTGGAGTTGATGTCCATTGCTGCTGTTTGTCATTTGTTCTTGAAGAGGACCGTGACATCAGGGAAGTGATGCCATGACATGCAAGTGAATTGGATTTAAGTGAGGGAGGATGTACAAAGTCACCAGCCTCACTTTCTTTTCTGGAGTCATCTGGGTCCAGTGACAAGATATAGACCTGAATGACTGGAGATGGCTCTGGATGTGGTGGGGCATCTTGCCCTTTTCAAGCTAAGGTCTTTAACAGGTCTCAGTTTAACTGAGGCAGTGCCCATTCATTGATTAAGGTTTAATAAGAAATGAAGCAAAGAGTGGCCTCTTTAAAAAATAGATGTCGGAGGGGAAGACTCTCAGGGTTTCTGGCCAAAAAAGAAACAAATGTTTTATATTCACTCTGAGCCAATCAGGACCCAAACAACAACTAAGTAGGACTTGGCCTGTGACCTCTTGTTGGCCAATGAATGAAACCCAAAGTGATTTGGGTTTAAGGCTGGTGTTTAAGAGAAAAAACAAAAGCAATATTTAGGGATTAAAATTTGCAATCCCTTTGAGCAGATCGTGTGCAGGTAAGAGTGTGATACCTATGTGAAGAGAGAAGAAAGAAAGATGGAAAGAAAGAAAAAAAGAAAGGAAGGAAAATAAAAAGCCATGTTGCCCAACTAGAAGTTTGGTCCCTAGTGGGCAGCAACTTTTCAACTTACAGTGGTTGCTCTTTGTCCTTGGTTCTTGAAGAAGACCATGACATCAGGGAGGTGATGCCATGATATGCAAGTGAACTGAATTTAAGTGAAGGATGGCTGTGCCAAGTCATCAGCCTAATTTTCTTCTCTGGAGCCATCTGGCTCCAGTGGGCAGGTATTGGGGTTCGTGTCCATAGAGACTAGAAAGTACAGCCATAGTAGCAGAGTTTTCAAACAGTAATATGGGGCAAGACCCCTGACATCTTCCTGTTCCTTTATATATCATCTAAGGGATCTAATTTTGAATGCTGAGGAGAAGGTACGGAGGGCTTCCTCAGGGACAGCAAGTTTTCATGGGATTTTCAATCACTTTATATGCCAGGGACCCATACATTTTCTGTTCTTTTTTTCTAACTTATTCTCCCAAATTTACTTTCATCGTGTCACATCTAGACATTAATGGATTTATAATCTCATTCATGGACATTCTTTCCACCTATGCAACCTGTGACTCATCTATGCCTTACCATCCTGGGTGATTCTTGTTCATATGATGCCATAGTTGTCCCATGAAAGTTCTACCTAGTGGATTAGTGGTCTTTCCCCATGAGTACCAATGCAGTACTCAGGCTGCCCATTGGTAACTATTTTCTTTCCTTTCATGACAATCTCACCACTTTCTCTGATAGTTTCTTGCATGCTATATTTTATACTACTCCTTGCCCACAAATCATTCTTGATAATATATATCTTGCAGCCTGCTTTAATGTGCTCTTTGTTCATCCATTGCCCCTTGAGTTGCCCAGATGTCTGATACATCATGGAGCTCTGTAATAGTATAGCACAACAATGATTAAAATATATAAAAAGAATTGGGCAGATAAAAGAGAGAGAAAAGTATAAGAGAATAGGATTAGGAAAATACACAGTTAATGACCATAACAGTGAATATAGATGGGTTAAACTCACTCATAAAGTAAAAAAAAATTAAAAAGAAGATAGAAGAATGGATGAGAAAGCAAGAGCCAATGATATATTTATCTCGAAATAGTAAACACACCTAAAACATGAAGATATATAGAGTTAAAAAAAACTGGGGAATTGAGAAGAATCTTTTATGCTTCAACTGAAGCAGAAAGGACAAGAGTCATCATCTCAGGCAAAGAAAGTGTAAAAATAGATGTGTTTAAAAGAGATAAAGAGAAATTTCATTTTACTGAAAGGTACCATAGATAAAAAACTGATATCAATAAAAAAATTTTTAAGCATCAACTGACATAGTATCTAAATTCATAAGTCAGAAGTTAAATGAGTTACAGATAGAAAAAAAATAAAATTTTAATATTGGTTGACCTCCATTCATCTTTTTCCAGACCTAGATCAGTCTAATCAAAAATAGAAGAAATTAAGACTCTGATTAGAATTTTGGAAAAGTTAGATATGATAGACCTCTGGGGATTAATGAATGGCAATTAAAAAGTGTATATATTTTTTTCAGATGTACATGGAAGTTTTTATAAAAAACTGAAGAATAGGTAGGTTTGAAAACAAATCCTAGAAACATTCAATAATTTCATTAAACATGACAACAATTAAACAACATACATAAAATTCTGGGCTGCTGTCAAAGAAGTCCTTAATGGAAATTTTATGTCTCTAAATACTTTCGTTAGAAAAGAAAATGCAGAGCAATAAATTATCGAATTGGGATGCACCTAGAAAACCAGCAAATTAGCTCTCTCAACTAAACACCAAAAAAGAAATCCTAAAAGAATCAAGAAAGAGATTAAGAAAAGTGAAAGCAAAAAAACCAAACCAAACAACAATAACAACAACAACAAAAAAGACCAGCCCAGCAAATTAATAGGTAAAACTAGGATCTGGCTTTCTGAAAAGCAGAAACAACCAAATAATAGATAAATCATAGCTAATTGGATTTTTCAAAAAGCAAAAAATGAAAACCAAATTACATAAAGAAGAAAAAGAGCTGATTTACAACCACCAAAGAAGAACTAAAAGAATTTCTTAGGATGGAGTTCTGCATAATCATAGGCTAATAAACTGATAATGTAAATGAAATGGATAAATATTTACAACAATATAAGGTGCCCAGATGAACAGAACAAAAAATAGAAGACAATTCAATTTCTGGAAAAATAAATTGAACAATCCATAAATGAGCTCCCAAATAAAAAAACCTGGGAAAAAGAAATGTGGATTCAAATCAGCAACACTTGAGAACTAAGTGGACATGTGGATTGAGACAGAACAAGGAGCTGGGGATGACTCTTAGGTTATGAACCTAGTTGGATGGAAGGATGGGATTGCTCTCAATAGAAAATTGGAAATCCAAAAAATTGGTACATTTGGGACAAATATAATGAGTTATATTTAGGTATACTGAGCGCAATAAACAAATAGGACATTTAATTTGAATATCTAAAGGGCAGTTTGTGATTTGAATATATGACTGATGAGGCTGGCTTCTGCTCAGCAACAATGAGAGCCTTGCCTAAATCTAAATCTGCCCAGTAACAGGGGGCTCCATCTGTTAAGAAGAAATACCTGCTTCCCTTTTCTGTCCTCTCCTTCCGTTGGTTAAAAGTACTCAACACATCTGCTCTCCCTTTCTTGTGGTTAACTGCCCAAGCAGGAGCATACCCCAGTCCTGACTGAGTGCCCAAGATTTGTGTATAAAAGCAAGCCCTGGTCCTTCTCCAAGCTGCTAGTACCCCTACGGACTAGTCTACCACTTTTGCATCAATAAAGCCCTCTTGACTAGGAGAATGTCAGCCTCTTGAATTCTTTCTGGCCTACCCAATTCCTGAACCACCACTATCACCTCCTCCTCCTCCTCCTTGTCTAAAGTCAATGATGAGCCCCCAAGAGCAAGGAGGACACCAGGCTGCCTGAGGAGAAATAAACTAGGTCATCATAGAAACAAAGTGGGTCAAAGCTTCTCTTGGTCAGAAACAGAGAAGAATCAAAATTTACACAATGATCGGGTCTGGAATAGGGATCCATGAGTGATGACAGTAATTTTAGCCTGGGTGAGATAGGGGAACACATTTAAAAACCCAAATCACAGATCCATTGAACCACAGAACTCAGGGTAAGAAACAGAACTCTTGGAGAGATTTTAGTGACCTTTTAATAATGATTATACTTTTAGTAGAAATGCTTCAGCATAGGGCTTCCAGCAATGTTGACATGTTGGGCTAGTGAAAAGTGAGAATCAGAGACAGGCACACATGCTTTGATAGAGCTAATGACAATCCACCAGCACAGGAGCAAATAGTGAATTACTCCAAGAAAATGAGTGATAAGCATATGGTCTACAGGTTATTCAGCAAAACAATCCACTCCAGGGGACACTGGGACTATGGAAACAGAGTTCTACGTGTCCTTTCTGTTTTCTCCCTGACACCACTTCTTTCTTCCTTCCTCCACCCTTAGAACACAGATGGGAAAACCTTAATGATCCCTAAATGAGGGGGAAAACGTGTCATGTGAATATGCCCTCAGAGGAGTACAAAACATGGCATCACTTATCCAAGAATAGCCTTTGGCATTGGCATTGATACTTTCGTCCTAAGTACCATAAGGAGGGCCAGGTTCCGAGAGGGTTCAGACAGTAGGGTTTTGTTTTACTAATGTGGGTCAAAGGACTTTCCATTTTTGATCAGCCATACCTAGTATCCAAATTCTACACAGTCCAAAAGAGATCCATCTTTTTTACAAGTCTCAAATGGACATCCATCTGCATCAGTGATAAGAATACTTCCCCACATTTCATTGTCTAGGACAGAGAGATAATGCTCCATGAGGTAAAGCTAAGTTTTTACCCTCTTCCTCCTTAGCAGAGAAATACAGTACCAAATATTTAGTAATAATCAGAGGCACTCAATGACAGAGATACTAGAATGTGCCAGTAAATGTAGAATAATCTTTGGAGAGTGATACATTTTTTGGGGGGAGACAATTGGGATTAAGTGACTTTCCCAGGGTCATACAGCTAGTAAGTGTCAAGTGTCTGAGGCTGGATTTGAACTCAGGTCTTCCTGGATCCAAGGCCAGTGCTCTATCCACTGCACCACCTAGCTGCTCCAGTATTATGCACATTTAAGTTTAAACTGAATCAATATTTCACCAATAATGTTTTCTCCACCACTTTCTTAAACCTAGTCAATAAACAAAAGAATAAACTAAGCCCTGAGTTGTAGTGTTTGCAGATTTCTGAGGTTTAAATAAATGTTCACACTGACAATTTAACAATTGACTCACTCCTGGTAGGAAGGGAAATCAGAGGCCATTTAGTTCACTATGTGTCTAAATAGCAATCTCTTCTATTACGGAAGTCCTAATTCCCCATCTAAGGAAAAACAAACAGAATAACTGAAGAAGCAGTCCACCTTGGGGTACCTCTAAGTGATGGGAAGAAGGAGGGCCTTTCTACTTCTGGATGGCTGTAGATAATAGGAAGTGGACTGTCCTGCCTCAGGAGCCAGTTAGATCTTTACCACTGAAGAGAAGGGTAGATAAAGACTTGTCAGAGATACTCTAGTAAGAATTCCTGTTCAGGTGTCCCTTGGAATAGATGAACTCTACGCATCCTTCCAGTACTGAGATAGTGTGACTCTGGAAAAAAAGGCCTTACCTTTGCCCTGGTATACAACTCAAAGGAGCAATGCCAATATTAGAATTATTCAAAGATATATGTGAGCAACTAGCTTCCTTTTTCTTCTTTACTCACTTTACTAATTTATCACCCTCTAGTGCTGTTTCAGTTTTGGCTGAATCCAGGTCAACCAGAAGTCACAAGTCAGAGATGCAAAACCACACAGGGATAACCATATTCATCCTATGGGGACTGACACATGACCCACAGCTGCAGATCCTGATTTTCATTTTTCTATTTCTCACCTATATGCTGAGTGTAATTGGCAATCTCACCATCTAATGACCCTCACTTTGATGGATCCCCACTTTAAGACGTCCATGTATTTTTTCATTTGAAATCTTTCCTTCTTAGAATTCTCATTCACAAATACTTACATTCCTAGATACCTCTATAGCATTTCAACTGGGGACAACACCATTTCCTATAATGCTTGCTTCACCCGAATATTTTTTGTCATTATTCTTGGGGCAACATATTTTTTCCTTTTGGATATCATGTCCTATGACCACTATGTGGCCATCTGCAAACCTTTGCATTACACAAGCATCATGAACATCAGAGTGTGTAACCAGCTCCTCTTGGGTTGTTGGTTGACTGGGCTGATGATCATCCTCCCCCCACTTAGCCTGACCCTCCAGTTGGAATTCTGTGACTCCAATGTCATTGACCATTTTGGCTGTGATGCATTTCCCCTGCTGGCAATTGTGTGCTCAGACACAAAATTCATAGAAAACATGGTTCTCTTCTGTGGTATATTTACACTCACTATCACCTTACTCTTGGTGTTTCTGTCTTATGGATACATTATCAGGACAATTCTGAGATTCCCATCGGTGCAGCAAAGGAAAAAGGCCTTTTCTACCTGTTCCTCTCACATCATTGTTGTCTCTATGATTTATGGCAGTTGCATCTTCCAATATCTCAAACTATCCACTGATGATGGAGTGGCTTTGAATAAAGTAGTCTCCATGCTCACAGTTTCTGTGATCCCCAGTGTAAACCCAGTTATATATACTTTGTGGAACAAACAAGTAATACAAGCTTTTAAGGATTCAATGAAACGGATTACATTCTTCTTAAAACAGGCCCCTGAGATTGATAGGGGAAATGGTCCAGGTAAAACTGAGTAACCTTTAATTATCTGTCCTTAGATCGATAATTTTAAATTTTTTTCTTAATTATTTTATTTTTTTTTTAATTCAATGAGATTTTATTGTGTGAGGCACTGTGCTAAGGGCAAGGAATACAAAGAGAAAAAACAATCCAAAACTCGACCCATGCCCTCCAGGAGTTTACAATCTAACTATTTATTGATAAGTAATACTTGGCAATCTAAGGTTGTTTGAAGTATAAGCAATACTTGGTAGCTGGAAGAAAAAAGAAGGAAGAGTAAAAAAAAAGGGGGGGCAGATTTCTAAAGGAGGTAGCACCTAAATTGAGCTTTGAAGGAAACCAAGCATTCTAAGACTATGATACACAACTGCATAGGCAGTTTATCAAATTAATCCACCAACATGGCTATATTGGGCAAAAGCTGTAGATGGATAAAGAGCTAGGTCCAGAATTGAATAGATTGGGCTGGATTACATTTGGAAAATTAGACATAATGTTTAATTATCCTGAAGTGTTTGACCCCACAAAAACTGATCTTTTTATCACCAAAATTCTTGCAGTGATGCAGTGTGTCAATGAATTATGAATTATGGAGTATGATGTTGAAAGTTATGTTGACTCAGTTACCCATTATTCCCAGCCCTGCTCATCAGTGCTGGGGGAGGCTCTGGTGGAGAAGGAGAAATCAAGTCTGCAGTTTTCATATCACCTGCTCTCTGTCACATACCCCTCCCTGCAAATTGTCACGTTCTTGCAACCTTGGGGAGGAACTGAGATTAAAGAGGCCCACCTCTTTTGCTGAGATAGATCTATCTAGATTATCTTAAAGTAACCTATAAAAGCTGTCCCCATCTTAAAGCCCTTGCTGATTTTCGGTGATCAGCCCATCATTGTGTTGCTATCTGAACGTACTTATAATAAAATCGTTTTAATTCTCTTTGTCCTGAGTTTTGCCTTGTTAATTAGGGTGAAAGCCCAAATGAAAAATTTTCCTTTCAACAATAACAGTCACCAAAATATTAAAATCACAACCATCTGGAAGGAAAATGAAAGAAAGGTATGGTGAGCATAAGCACATATCAGCATATGGCTAACAATTATCTGTGTGTAAGAAAAAAGAGCAAAAAACACTGATATATACAAATGAAAAGGGAGGAGGGTGAGTCCTGTTGTAAGATAAAAGACAATAGACAGACAACCCAATGGACACTGGCATCCCTGAAATATCAAATGAAGAAAAGGAAGGCCTCCGTTACATCCTCCATGGAAGATTTATAGCAAAATCAAG
>JAQQSZ010009887.1:0-12654 GCA_028646595.1 Phalanger gymnotis
TTGGAGGATGCTTACTGACCTTCATCAGGTCAATGCCTCTATGTAGACAATGGGGGCCCTTCAGCCAGGGCTCCCTTCACCAAACATGGTCCTGAGAGGATCAAAAATTTGGGTTATTGATATAAAAGACTGCTTTTATAGCATTCCACTGCATCCCAATGATACTAGGCAATTTGCCTTTTCCATTCCTTCAGTGAATTTACAGGAACCATGTCAGGTATCAATGGAAAGTGCTCCCCCAGGGCATGAAAAATAGTCCCACCTTATGCCAATGGTATGTTCAACAAGTTATCTGCCCTGTCCACAAGCGCTATCCAACTGTTCTTTTAATACATTATATGGATGACCTCTTGGCAGCTCATCCTGAGTGTGACCTCTTGGAAGAGGTCGTACAGACCACTGTTACACAGTTAGAAGCTTATGGGCTTACTATGGCACCAGAAAAAATCCAGAAGGCATTGCCCATAGATTATTTGGGAGTAAAGTTACATGAACAAGAGGTGCAGATGAGACAACCCCGTTTAGAGCCTTGTAAGGTCTGCACCTTGAATGATTTTCAAAAACTTATTGGAGATATTCAATGGCTCCACCCCTGATTGGGGATAACCTCTCAATAGCTTGTCCCTTTATATGAAATGCTCTGAGGACCCTCTGACCTTAAGTTCCCCTGGCATTGGACCCCTGAGGCCCTTCAGTGCCTTCAGGAAGTACAAGCTGCCATCCATGCCAGATCCACTGTGAGGTTCCTTGCAACTGATCCCTTAGAGCTTACTATCCCTCACACTCCATCACTCTCCACAGGGGTTCTTCATCAGGCAGCTGGGATTATTGAATGGGTATACTTAGCTCAGATAAAGAATAGAAAGTGCTCTCCCTATACCAGTCTTGCTGCCCAAGTTGCCTGGAAGGGCATAGTTAGAGCACAAGCACTCAGTGGCAGAGACCCTCAGGACATCTACACTATGTATACTAATCAACAGTTACTAAAATGTTTCCAAGAGGACCGTGATTGGCAACTTATAATTGGGCACACTTTTCACCATGGTACACCTCTTCCTCTGGCCCACCAATTTACAAGTTGGCCTTGGGCATGGGGGAACAAATTTTCCTCCACACCTGTTAATGGAATCAATGTATTTACTGATGCCACGAAACTGCATCGGGCCTCCCTATACATACCTTCTAGGAACGGTATCCCAGTCTTTCAGACTCCATTTACTTCTACTCAACAAAATGAATTGTTTGCAGTCCTACAGGCCATGCTTTTAGACACTGCCATTACTGATAGTCATTATGTTGCAGGCCTTATGCCGCATTTGGAAACAGCTTATGTCCCTCCCTGCAGTGATTCTATTACCCAGCTCACTTTGGAGATGCAGCGCTTGGTGCGTGAACGCTCTTCTTCCTTTTACGTCATGCGTATCCATTCCCATTCTGGATTGCCTGGTCCCCTTGTGCACGGCAATGCTACAGCTGATGCTGCACTTCAGGGAATGGCCCTGACGTCACCTGCCCAATTGGCTCATTCCAAATTTCACCTTTCTGCATGCTCTCTCCGGCACCTGTACGTTCTCAGCAAAACCGAGGCACAGAGAATTGTAAAATCTTGCACCAGCTGTGCTCCTTTTCTTCCTCCTTCTGCTGTCACTGTCCGGAACCTTATAGGGGACGGGCCCAATGACATTTGGTGGATGGATGTCACCCATTATTCCCCTTTTGGATGTTCTCAATATATTCATGTATGTGTGGACACATTTTCCAGCTTCACCATGGCTACTGCTAGAGCAGGTGAAGCGGTGAAGGATGTGACTACACACCTCCTATCTTGTTTTGCTAATCATGACATCCCCAAAATTCTCAAAACTGATAATGGTCCCGCTTATACTGCAAAAGCCTTTTTTCTTTTTTTTTTGCCTGGCATGGTCTATTACTCATATCACCAAGATCCCTCGCAATCCCATGAGACAGGCTATCGTGGAATGGACTAACCGCTCCCTGAAAACTTTCCTACAAAAACAAAAAGGGGGAGCCAAGTCTGGTCCATAGACTAGCTTGAATCTGGCTCTATACACATTGAATTACCTAAAATTTGATGATCACAACATGTCCCCAGCATTGAAATACGTCCTAGGCCCATCACAAAAGCCACGGTCCATGCCGCAGTCCAGGGCCCAACCCGCACTTGGAGATGTTGGAGCATCTGCCATGTGGAAGAACATGGATGGACAGTGGATGGAGCCAGGAACCAAAACTGTCTGGGGCTGAAGCTATGTTTGTATCTCCACAGATGAAGGTGACGAGGTGTGGGTTCCCGTCCGTAGAATCCATGTGCTCGAGACAACAGCAGGCCACGACGGGGTGAAAGTCGCAGAGACGGTGGAAAAGACAAGCACGGAAGCGGCACAGGATACTTCAGGGGCTGCCTATTCTTCACCTGTGGAATCATGCTCCTGTACCTGCTCCTTCTGATCTCTCTGATGGGTCACAGCAAGGAGACCCAGTCACCAGCCCATCGACACAACTGGGCCTTCATCAACAACCCCCTTGGTTGAGAGTGATAGGTTGGGGTGAATCTATCCCACACGCTGTACTACAAGGGAACCTTTCCCACATGTTTGGAAAACTCTTTATATGAATCAGACTAAGGAACCCCCTCAGATGCATGGTAACACCTTGCTGGTGGAACTCATCATTGGTTCCACGGCCTTAGCAATGGCCGTATCAAACACATAGAATGAGGTTCGGGAAGCCACCGAGCTACATGACCTCATGCATAATGTTTCCCTTGGGTTCAGGCATCAGGCTGATAGATGAGGATTTTTACCAAACTATTAGAACTTTACAAAACGCAGTGCGGGTATTAGGCACAGAGGTGGAGTATCTGGAATTACAGACCAAACTACAATGTGACTATTGTTTTAACACTTTCTGCCTTACCTCAAAACAATATAATGCCACTGAACATAACTGGGACATAATTCGCGCAGTGGCAGGGTGCTGCTTTGGACAATATCACACTTGAATTCCAACAACTAATAAGCTTGGCAGGGGACATTAAAATTGCATCACATGATTATTTGCTCCCTGATAAAACTGCAGCACATTTTGGACTTTTTCCAACAAGCTGACCCATGGCATTGGCTGAAGCAATGGCTCATCCCCCTCTGCATAGGGTTTCTGTTCCTGGTTCTGGGTCTCTGTCTCCTCCCTTATCTTTTTCACTGCCTCCTTTCCCTTATGCACCATTCCCTGTTTGGCATGAAGCGTGACATTATGGTTCTCCGTGACCTGTCCACTTCATGGCAAAACAAAAAAGGGGAGTTGTAATGGGGCGAGTTAGCGCGGACCCCTGCACTCGCTGGACCTCTGCACCCAGGGCCTGCTGAGGTAAACTCAGGGCTCTAAGGTAAGGGTGGGACGGAGTCAGGAGGAAGGGTCTCGCCCTTGTTGGCAACATGGTGCCGGGTTCTTTTCTGGATTTACCTGTGCACAGGTGAATTATGGGGAGAGCGCAGGAAGGAAAGGGGAGGAGATTAGGAGGAGAGTAGGAGGAGCCAAGGCGGCCCTATTGCTACGTAATCAAAGTTATAAAAGTCTGGTTACTAACTTGAATAAACGGGGCAGCTTACCATCTTTGCCTCCCACCTCGTTCATTGCCGGCAAGATCAGGCCTTTGCTGGCAAAGGCCTGGGAGTGTGGGGTAAGAGGGACCCCAACAAAGAATCATCTACCGAGCAAAACTGAATATAATGCTCCAAGGCAAAATATGAACTTTCAGTAAAATAGAGGACTTTCAAGCTTTCTCAGTGAAAAGACCAAAGCTGAATAGAAAATTTGACTTTCAAACATAAAAATCAAGAGAAGCATGAAAAGGTAAATAAGAAAGAGAATTCATAAGAGACTTACTAAAGTTGACCTATTTTGTTTACATTCCTACATGGAAAGATGATTTGTGTAATTCATGAGACCTTTCTCAGTATTAGGGTAGTGGAAGGCAATATATATCTATATAGACAGAGGGCACAGAGTGAATTGAATATGAATGGATGATATCTAAAAATAAAACAAATTAAGGGGTGCAAGAGTAATGTATTGAGAGATGGAAAAAAGGAGAGATAGAATGGGGTAAATTATTTCACATAAATGTGGCAAGAGAAAACAGTTCTGTTGGAAGGGAAGAGGGGGTAGGTGAGGAGGAATGAGTGAATCTTTCTCTCATCTGATTTGACTTGAGGAGGGAATAACATACACACTAGATTGCGCATCTTACTCCACAGGAAAGTAAGGGGAAGGGGATAGAAAAGGGGGGGAATACATGTGTTACCTATGTTAAATTGCTTGCCTTCCTAGGGAGGGTGTTTACAAAGGGAAGAGGGGAGAAAATTTAGAACTCAAATTTTTAAAAGCAGATGCTCAGTAAAAAGTTGTTTTTGCATGTGGATGGAAACAAGATACATAGGGAATAGGCATAGAAATCTATCCTGCCCTAGAAGAAAGTAAGGGGAAAGCAGATGGGTGGAGTGGGTTGACATAAGGGAGGGATGGAGAAGAAGCCAATCAGAATATATGCCATCTTGGAATGTGGGGGAGGGTAGAAATGGGGAGAAAATTTGTAACTCAAAATCTTGTGGAAATCGGTGTTGAAAAATAAGATCTCAAATAATGATATAATTTCAATAAAAAGAAATTTTACTCTGAATACAGATCAAAATTGACTATTTCCTTTTTTGGTCTTTATTTGCTGTTTCAATTTTCTTTCTAATTGTTACTCTGATTCCTTATAATTCTTCTTTAAGACATGACTAATGTGAAAATATTTTTCATAGGAAAGTATGTGTAGAGCATATTTCAGATTGCATACCATCTTGGGGAGAAAGAGGAGAAGAAACAGGAACATATTTAAAACTTATGGAAGTGAATGTTGACAACTAAAAAAATAGATTAACTTATTAAAGAAAAGCAGAACTGACCAAATAGAAAAGTAAATACACAACCTCACTGAGGAAAATAATTCCTTAAAATTACAATTTCGTAAGTGGAAGCTAATGACTCTATGACATATCAAGTAACAATAAAACAGAACCAAAAGAATAAAGACAATAGAAGGCAATGTGAACTATCTGATTAGAAAAACAATTGACACGGAAAATAGTTTCAGCAGAGATAATTTATATTTTCATCAACAAAAGCACAAAAGAAAGATTCATTTTTTTTAATATATTTTCTGCTTATTCTTTGGGAGCAACCGTCAATTAGAATCATTTTCATTATTCACTCTTGCATTTTATTATTTAAAACATTAAGATGTAGGATATATATATATATATATATATATATATATTTAAATATATATATATATATATATTTAAATATATATATATATATATAATTTAAAACATTAAGATGTAGGATATATATATACATATATATATATATGTGTCTGATTAAATAAATCATTGAGAATTATTTGCATTAAGTAAGAGCACTTGCTTACGATCCACTAACCAACTGTGTGACCTTGGGCCACAGTGTCTTCATTTGTAACTGAGTTTGGACTAGAGGATCACTAAATTCACTTCCACTTCTAACATTCTAAGATTGTAAATTAAAGGATATTATTTTGACTAATACCATGGTAATATTAACACTTTTATTTCTTTAAGGAAATAAAATATTGGAGAATTCTCCAGTTTTTTATAACCTTGTTGAAACTTGGTATTAACAAATACCCAAAGATTATAGAAATTTATTTATTACACTCCAGGCATTCTTGTTAAATGTTTTTTAAAATAACTGCATAGAACTAAAATTATGTTTCATCTACTAGAATAATATTCATGTCTTTGTAATGAGATTTAGCTTATATTTGCTTCTTATAACATAAAGTGTTAAAGATCCCTTTATGTTCAATGATGGAGAAAGAAGAGCCAGTCTGAGAGATTTCAGCATTTCAACTATACAAATGCAAAATTTAAATTACTTCTTATTCTTGCTGCATTGGATTTCCCTACACATATTATTTATTAACATCTCATTCTCAATTAGTGTGAATAAGCAATGCTGGGAAGAAGTCATATGTATTTGAAGCAACAATCATGTAAAATGAGGTGACTGTTTCCAGTCCAAAGAAAATATGCAGCCCAAATTCAAATGATAAGTCTACTCTAAACTTTCGTTATTGCCACCAATCTAGACCTTGTATACTTAACTCCAAGCTACCTTACAAAATAGGCAGTGTCATTAATTTAAATAGTATTCTAGATGTAGAAAAAGTTAAAAAGTTATGTTAGTGAGTTAAATATAAGAGCTAATATTATAAGATATATTTACTTCAAGAGAAAATGGACTTTTTGAAGTTCTAAATTCATTTTATTTAACAGGTTAATCTAGAAATGAGTTTATGTAGTGGGGGAGGGGAATCTTGAGCCAAACTTGGTAAAGTGCTTGCCATATTAAATATGACCAAATAGTCAAAGGCATACCATTGGCAAGGAATACACTACTGCAGATGGCTCTGCGGGAGAGTATCTTAGCAGAACGTATTTGTCGGGGAAAACATTTCAAGACTTTGTTTTGAGCCAATCTGCTCAGTCATATTGAAGTCATATTGAAATTTAAGCCAAATTGCTTCTTTGCTATCATGAAGGAAGGCTTAATTATTTTCACTAAAACTCTTTTCTTTTTTCTCTCCAAGGTGGCTTCAACAGTTGGGATCTCAGGTTATGACTTCTCCTTTCGTGCTGCTACATACCAGGCTTAAGCAAGATGGTGATAGATGAATGCTGATGTCAATAATCTTTTCTTTTTAACTTTTCCATTGGTATTTAGGACCCCTACTCCGTAGTTATCAGTCTCCAGCAGTGATCGAGATTTTGATAACAACTCGTAAATTACAGAATGATGTTTGAATACTAAGATAAAGGACCCACACATACAAAAATATTTATAACAGCTCTTTTTGAGGGTGACAAATAAAGAAAAATTGTGGAGAAGCCCATCAATTGGGGAATGACCAAACAAGCTGTGGTTAATGAATGTAATGGGATAGTATTGTGCTACAAGAAATGATGAGCAGGTAGACTTAAGAAAAACCTGGAAGTGAGTAGAAGCAGGACAACCTTGTACACAGTTCCAGCCACATTGTGTGATGACTAACTTTGATATCCTTAACTCTTCTCAGTAATGCAAGGTTCTAAGACAACTCCAAAAAACTTATGATTGAAAATGTTAATCACATCCAGAGAAAGAATTACAGGAGTCTGAATGCAAATTGAAACATACCATTTGTTCTCTCTCTCTCTCTCTCTCTCTCTCTCTCTCTCTCTCTCTCTCTCTCTTTTGTTTTGTTTTCTTTCTTTTTTATGGTTTGTTCCATGGGTAATAATTCTTCTTAACAACACAACTAATGTGAAAATATATTTGATATTAATTTATATGTAGAGCCTATATTGGATTGCACGCCATCTTGGGGAGAGGGGAAGGGAGATAAAAGAGGGAAATTTAAAAGTCATAAGCTTCTGGAGCTTAATGTTGTAAACTAAAAACAAATTAATTACTTGAAAAGATTTTATAAATGGGTTTACATTTTGACGTAGTGTTTTCTTGATCATATATCCATCTCTGTTGTGACAAGTAGTTGTGTGGTTTGGCTTTTATTCTCAAAATGTTCCATGTCATCAGGGTGATGGTGCCATGGCTTGCATGTCAATCAGATTTAAGTGAAGGAGAGATGTGTAAAGACACAAAGCCTTACTTTCTCCACTGGAACCATCTGGGTAGAGTGGCCAGATATAGATCAGCACAAAGAGAGGTGACCCATGATGCAGTGGTACACCTTGGACATTTTAAGCTAAGGTCTTTCAGAGTTCTCTTTTTCCTGAGGTAAGACCCATTCAGTGATTAATGTTTTTTAAGAAGTGAGGCAAGGGATTGCCCCCTTAATTAAAAAAAAAAGTCAAAGTGGGAGGGGAAGATTCTCAGGGCTTCTGACCAAAATTCTGTTGTATGCAAATTAGTTTATATTAGGTGAACTTGTATGTAAAAGCATCAGAGGCTGCCAATGCCATTTTTATTATACATTTCCAATTTTTGATTGCCTATTACTTGCCTAAGATTATACAGGATTGAATTATTTCAATTTTATGGTGTAGTCTCCCATGGTTATTCTTTTCTTGTCTTTCTTTTTCCTAATTCTAATGAGACTTTGTTCTGACTTACACAAACAGCTGACTCCAAAAAACTACTATATCGGTTACAAATATTTTCCTATTTCTTAAAATATAATCTATATCACCATATGGTTTTAATTGTCATGTCCAATTTCCACCAATTATTTCCTCCAAGTATTTTTTAAAGAAGAAGAGACTTCTGCATAGAATCCATGCTTGAGCCTCTCCCACTATTAATTCCTGTACTAGTATTTTTCCCAATGAATTTCTCCCTATCCTCTCCTTTCCCCAATTCAAAATTAAAATGTATCAATACACATGTTTACTTAATTTAGAGAATCTTATCAAGGTTCTCATCAAAATTTTCTACCTCCTGATCTTCCAAAATTATTAGTGGTGCTTCGAGGTAGTACTTTTGCATCTGTTTGGCATTCACACTAAAATACATGATAACCTAATATCTCATGAAATAATTTTCCATTTTCTAGGAATAAGTAAAAACTATGCCCCTAACACTAATATTTGCCTCTTGAGAAATGACTATGAGCCTTCTTTCCATGTAGCTGCAACTTCTTTTTTTTCTTATTGTAGCACTAATGAATTCTTAAATTTTATTGAAGGTTCTACTACAAAGCCTTATATAGCCCTAGTATAGTGCTAGTAACAGACCAAGTTCATATTATGCAGACTGGCCTACATGAACCAAGAAAGGCATGTTACCAGTAGGCTGAACAATTAGTGATAAATTTCTTGCCCATGACAATTCATTAATCAAAAACATTTTAAATTACCCTTATTTCTGTGTTTATTTGTGCAGTAATGGTGTCAAAGTAGCAGAAAATAGGGCAAAACATACAGTTTTTAGATCTCAAAAGAGAATTAATTTGCTTAATGATAGTATTCCAAATGCAAGATACAGGCCAAGAATTCATGATGCTGAAGGAGTCAAGTCATGCCAAACTTTCAATCCTTAATAAAAAAGACTTCGGGAGCTAAGTTAGTAAAGTAAACACTAAATTGCTGTCTCCCCTATGTTCACCTCCAATAAAAGATAAAATATCCTCCCCCCCACCCCAGAACAAATCCTAGAGCAGCAGAAATCTGCACAACTCAGTGAGTACAGAAGCAGTGGATCACAGATGCTGTTGGCTGTGGGCATTTACAGGAGGGTAGAGTTCTTGGTTTTGGTTCCAGGCCAGAGACGAGAACTGAAGGAGTATCTGAAGTCAGAGGAACCATAACCCATACTGAGGGACTAGAGGTGATTACAAAAAATAAACTGCTGAAAATTAAAAACAAAATGAGCAGGCAAAGGAGAAAGAATACAACCATAAAAATTACTGTGGGAATAGCTAAGACCTGGGTTTGTCTTCAGTGAAGGATACTGTAAAAAAAATTCTCTCTTACCTCAAAGAGTAACATCAAATTTTCACCTGCCTAAAAATAACTCAAACAAGAACTTAAAAAGGCTTTTAAAGATCAAATGAGAGAGATTGAGTAAAAATAAAAATAAATGACAATACAAGAAAAACAGGAAGATTATGAAAAGAAAATCAACCAATTTAAACAGAGATTAAAAATCTTAAGGATGAAAATCATTCCTTGAAAATTAGTATTGGGGAGCCATCCAGGCTGAGAGAAAGCTAGGCGTACAAACCCAGCAGAGATCCCCAGTTCCCCCAGCACAGGACAGGAGTCTGTTGAAGCTACGGGATGCAGGATCACAGTCACTGCAGCTGTGCAACACCTACTCCTGAGTCTTGCAGCCCAAAGGTTTGAAACTCACCTTCTTGAACTCCATGAGACATTATAGCCAGGTAAATGGCTCTCATCCCTCCCTGCTCCCTGACCTATAAAATACCTAGAGAAAAAATAGAGAATAGAGAAACCAGAAGTAGGGCTTCAGTAGCCAAACAGCAGGGGCTCCTGAGTCCCAGAAGGGTGAAGCCACCAAGGGTCAAAACCCAGGACCCAGAAGTGCCTTTGCACAGCTGGGGAAGTGGCAGACACCAGCACAGATGATGGCTAAGACCACTGGTGGTGGAAAGGAGCCCCAGGGGAAGATTAGACTTCTTGCAGCCAGAACACCCCTCCCCCACACCTCAGGAAACCAGAGGCCATAACACAAAAAGCCGAGAACTAGGCTTACATTTCCCAGAACAAGAAATATGGGACAGAGCTCCCTGAACCCAAACAGCAGACATGTGCTTCAAAGCAAGGAAAAAGCTCACCAACATAAAGAACACTAAAAAAAAAAAAGGACCATTGATACTTTTTATGGAGATAGGGAAGATCAAAATACCAATTTGAAGAGGACAGCATCGACGCCTTACCCTCATCTGAAACCTCAAAAGGAAATGTGAACTGGTCACAAGCATAAAAAGCATTCCTGGAAGAGCTAAAAGAGCATTTTAAAAACCAAATTAGGGAGGTAAAAGAAAAAAATGGAAAAAAATCACTGATGATATCAAATCATTGAAAAGCAAAATTGGTGAACTGGCTAAAGAGATTCACAATCTAAATAGAGTAAAAGACACCATGAAAGAGAAAATCAACCAATTGGAAAAGGAGACTCAAAAGCTAAATTAAGACAGCAATTAATTAACACTTAGAATTGAGCAAGTGGATGCTAATTTTGAGAAGTAGTCAAACAATATGTAAAGATTGAAAAAAAAATGAAGAAAATATGAAATATCTGATTGGAAAAAACCAACTGACCTGGAAAATAGATCCAGGAGAGACAATTTAAGAATTATTGGTCTACTGGAAAGCCACGATGAAAAAAAGAGCCTGGACAACATCTTCCAAGAAATTATGAAAGATAATGGCCCTGAGGTCCTAGAAGCAGATGGGAAATAGTCATTGAAAGAATCCATCGAACACCCCCTGAAAGAGGGCCCAAATTGAAAACTCCAAGAAATATTAAAGCCAAGTTTCAGAATTATCATGTCATGGAGAAAATACTGCAAGCAGCCAAAAAGAAACAATTCAAATATTGTGGAACTACAGTCAGGATCATGCAGGGTCTTTCAGCTTCTATATTAAATGACAAGAGAAATTGGAATATGACATTCAAAATGACAAAGGAACTTGGACTACAACCAAGTATCAACTACCCAGCAAAACTGAGCATAATTTTTCAGGCAAGAAGATGGACATTCAACGAAATAAAGGGATTCCAGACCTTCCTGATGAAAAGGCCAGAACTCAATGGAAAATTTGATCTTCGAATACAAAATTCAAAAGAGATATAAAAAGATAAAGAGGGGAAAAACCCCCAACAAACCTTGTTGATCAATAAGGGTATTTCTTTACATCCTAATAAAGGATTATATCATTATAGGTACATATACATATATATATACACACATATATATATGCATATATATAAATAGATATATACACACATATATACACACTATATATGCCAATCTTCAGATTAGTACAGTTAGTATGACAATTGAAAGGGATACATATAGGCTGGGGGTGTCAATATAAAATAACTAGTATAATGATAAAAATATAATTAAGGGATATAAAAGGATGGTTCTGGGAGAAGAGGTAGGGAGGTAGTACAAAAGGGTAAACTACATCACAGGAAGAGGCACAAAAATATATTGTAGTAGTGGGAAAGAAGGGTGGGGAGAAGAGTAGTATATGAGCTGCACTCTCATCAGATTTGGTTCAAGAGGAAAATAACATACTCTGATAAGTATAGAAATTAAACTTATCCTACAGGCAGTAGGAGGGGAAAGGGGAAAGAAAAGAGGGAGTGGTCAGAAGGGAGGAAAGAAGTAGCAAGGGGAAAAGGGTAAGATAAGGGAGGGGAATCAGGAGGCAGAGTAAAATGAGGAAGCTGGAGATGGAAAGCAAAACTGTTTTGAGGAGAGAGAGGGAGAAAGGAAAAACAAAATCATAAATGGGGGGGGGGAGACAGGATGGATAAAAAGATACAGCTTGTAATCCTAACTGTGAATGTGAATGGGATAGACTCTCCAATAAAACAGAGGCAGATAACAGAATTCATTAAACACCATAATCCTTCAATATGTTGTTTACAAGGGGCGGAGCCAAGATGGTGGCTGGGAAGCAGTGACTGGCGTGAGCTCCCCACCAAGTCCCTCCAAAAACCTATAAAACATGGCTCTGAACCAATTCTAGAGCTGCAGAACCCACAAAGTGGCAGAGGGAAGCAGGGCTCCAGCCCAGGACAGCCTGGATGGTCTCTGGGTAAGGTGTGTCCCGCACGGAGCTGCCAACTCCCAGCTGAGGGGAGCAGAGCTGAGCCCAGCAGAGCCCAGCGTGCGCTGCATGTACTGACCAGACCAGCAGCCAAGCAAAGAGTGCCCGACATTCCTGAATTACTGACCTGTGGCATGTACCAGACCTCACAACCCACAAACCGCAAAGACTACACAGAAGGTTAATGGGAAAAGCTGCAGGATGGGACTGAGTTTGCGGTTCGGCTTCCACCCCTGAGGCAATG
>JAQQSZ010009888.1:0-12653 GCA_028646595.1 Phalanger gymnotis
AAAAAAAATACTTCTTTAGATAATGTTTTAATCTTTTTTTTCTTTTCTCTATTCTTCTCTCTCTCCTAAGAGTTGTGAATTCTGCATGGTTTCATGACAGTATGATCATCTGTTTCTGAGAGAAGTCATAATTTCATATTGTCATCTTTTTTTCTTATATTCATCTAGAATGGCTAAGGATTCTTTTTTCACTCTGTATTAGTCATGTTTTTCATAGATCTCTATCATTGTCACTGGATAGGAATTTCCCCTACAGTTCAGTCTCAAGAGTAGCAAACTCCAACAGAGTTGAAAAAAAAGCAAGTTCAAGGCTGTTTCACCCTAAGTTTCCACTCTTCCAGAAGGCTTGGTGATACCAGTGCTTTACACATAGTAGGTATGTAATAAATATTGTACTGGGTTGTAAAAGCACTTAGTAAATAATAAGAAGCTACAGAAATGTGAACTATTGGTATCAAGGCTGAGTGTACATCTATAACATATATATATATATGTTACATATATATATTTTTTAATTCAAAGTACAATAAGCACATAATGAGTTATTCAACTTGAATATATATGTGTGTATATATATACACACACACATTATATATATACATAATTTATCAGGAAAACAAACAGATGGTAGATAGTCTTCTGTCTTATGGGACTATGTTACTATTTGAATTTTCAAACAGTGTTTTACAGGTCTTTGTATTACTTCATTTCCTACCTTTATTTTTAACTTTTCTCCAAGAAATTTTCACCCAAAAGCACATGATGAATATAAAGGTATGTAGTCTCAGAGGGGAGAAAACAATCTTAAATTGGATTAAAAGTTAATGATATATTTTACTATTGCTTTTTACCACCACATTTGAAAATTGTATCTGAACATTCCATAAATATTAAAACCATTCTCCTCATCTCAATCGGTGAGGGACTAGGGAAAAAAAAAGTTTGCATTTTATGATCCTGAAATTCTAATGTAAAAGAAGAAGAGAAATTAGGTTATAAAAGAAGGTACTGTATAACTTGCCTAATGGCCTGTAATCTGCTGAAAGTACAGCTGTGGTGGGCTGTTTAACAGGTGCTATGATTATAGAGCATAACAAACATGTTAGGCTTTGTAGTGCATTTAATACCTTATAAACAATTGGGCTAATTTGGACAAGGCTAATGGATTAGTTCAAATGGCACTATTGTAAAAGGCCTGTGATTATGCTGTGTAAATTCATCTGAAATACCAGGTTTCACAGTGTACTCAGCTTTAACATGTCTAGAATATCTATTACTAATATTCCATGCAGAATTTGAGTTTCAGTTTCCTCATATGTACCATTTTATTGTCATGGCCTCATCAATCTTATTCTAGTGATAGCTGCAGACACAAAAGTTCAGCTCAATGCTTTGCCCATTTTCCCATCTTCAAAGTTAGTCTAGCATCTTATAATGGGGGATGCTTTTCTTAGAACTTGTCAAGCAAGTTACTAGGGGATTACTCAACAAAAACCTGGTAGGTTGTCATAGAATTTTTGAACTTGGGAAAAAGAAGGTACCTCAATGACTACCTGGTCTACCCAATATCTGGAAAAGAACATCTGACTACTTTGCCTAAATATGCTTGATTTGGAACTTTCACACTTTGTTCCCACAGCTGTCTTCTAAAGATAAATAGAATACATCTGATATCTCACATATATGACAACCTTTGAGATATTTTTAAAAATTATAGTGACCTACCTTCTGAATTTTCTCTTATGTCGACTAAACATTTTTAGTTGCTTTAAATCATGCTCATACAGCATGGATTTTGAGGCTCCTTACAATATTGGTTTACCTTCTCTGGATGGCTTCCATATTATCAATATTCTTCCTATAAGGTGCTATACAGAACTGAATACAGTGCTTCAGATATTTTGTAACTAGGTTAGAATATAATGGGACTAGAAAGCCCTTATTCAGTCAGTCAGCAAGCATTTATTAAGTGCTTACTACTATTAAGTGCTTACTATATGCTTGGCACCAAGAATGAGAAGAAAGGCAAAATTAAAATAAAACAAAGAAAAATTCCAATACCTAGCCACATGAAGCATATGAGAAGACAATGTTAGCTAACCAGTTACATAAAAATGATACATAAAAAGTTGATGAAAGGTAATTGGAAATAGGAAGCATTAGACAGATGAATAGGTAATAAACATTTATTAGCAACTGGGAGGACTGAGAGAAGCTTTCTACAGAAAGTGGACTCTAAGCTGACCTCTGTAGGAACACAGGGAAACAGGAAGTAGAGGTAAGAACCACAACATTCTGGGAAAAGGGGACATGTAATACAAAAATATAAAAAATATGAGATAAAATGTTATGTTGAGGAACTACAAGTAGGACAATATTGTTGGACTGCATAGTGTGAGGAGAGGAGTAAGGGACAAGACACAGGTGAAATAGGAAGGGGCCAGAACATGACAAACTTTAAATTTCAAAGAGACTATTTTTATTTGATCTTAAAAATACGAGATAGCAATTGGAGCCAATCAAACAGCATATGGTGGGAGAGAGGAACGGTTAGATGCGTAACATGGTCAGATCTATGCTTTAGAAAATTCATCACGGAAGCTAGTTAAAGATGGAATGAAAGAAGGAAAGAACTGAAGCAGGAAGATAAATTAGAAGGCCGTTGCAGTTAATTAGACTTCAAGAGTTAATGAGCTATAATTTTGGCTATATGAATAGGGAATGTATAAAAAAGATGTTATGACGACAAGATTTGGCTCCGAATTGGATACGTGGGATGAGAGTGAAGAATATAGGATGATATAAAGGTTGTAAGAATGGGTGATTACATTGTTCCCTCGATAGTAATAGAGAATTTTAGAAGGAGAGTTCGGGGAGAAAGGTAATGATTTCAATTTGGATATGTTGACAATTTGTTTCACTCTTTGTGGGATATCTAGTTTGAAATACACAAGAGGCAGTTGGAGATGTGTGACTGTGGCTTAAGAAAGACACAAAGGTCTGGAAACCATCTGCATAGAGATAATAGAATGCAAGAAAGCTGAGATCAATAAATGATAAAATTAAAAAAAAGCCCTAGCAAGCTGGTGGTATGATCACCCTCAGACAATTGATTCAGGCTTGATTGCCATATCAATAATGAGTCTCTTCTCATCTGTTAAACTATAACCAATTTCACTTTGGGAAGTTATTCAGTGCTTTCAATATTTCCAAGCTATTCAAATAAAAAAAACCACACAAATGAAAACTAAATCCCTATTCCTTCAAAAAGAAAAAAAAAACAAGAAAAAAAGAGGGAGAGAGGGAGGAAAAAAGGAGAAAAGGAAAGAAAACTAATATTCTTCTAGAAATACTCATTGGCTTCCAATCATGAAATTCAGAATTGCATGTGATCCAAATAGCAATAAAGAGTGTTATGATATCTAGAAATATGTTACAGCACTTTTCATTAATTATATGTGCATGCATAAAAAGTAAAAAGATATCCCAAAGAATATTTTTTTTTAAATTGAGGTTCATTCAAAAAATGATTTATTTAACAATGCATACAGTTGCAAAACAAACAGGACTCAAAGCCCTTCATAAACCAAAGACCCAGAAGCTTGGTTTCTAACAGTTAATATACAACTTGGAGAGAATGAAAAGTAGGAAACTGAAGAATTATAAAGATCTCATTGATGGAGTGTATTCGGGGACAATAAGGTGAAACGGAGAGGGGTAGTTTTGTGGTATTCTTTAAGTAAGCTCATCTTTGGGAAGGAGAATAATCTTGTGACTTCTCCAAAATCAAGTGGTTTATAAGCAGCTGCAACCTAGCCTCACAAAATTGTGTGGAAAAGTAAAATAGAGTCATGCAAGTTATTTTTAATATAGCTATTTTTAACCTAGCTAAGTAGGCTACAGAGAGGGAGAAATAATAGATTAATAGCATAAGTGCTATACTGAGAATCATTTAACCTTAATATACCCAACTGGAGGCCTCAAACACCTTGGACAGATTATTGAGAATTTATAGGAAATGAATTAGAATCACACAAACACATAGAAGGAGAGAGAGCTGAATTGTAAGAGCTGTGAGCACAAAGTAAGAATGAGAGAAATTCTCATGATTGTCTTTTGAAAAATATATTGCAGATGTGGACTTTTATAGGCATATGATTTTTGTTTAGGAGTGAAATAAACTAGGTGAAAGATTGATTTAAAGGAGATCCTAAAGTCAAAGTTGCTTCAATGTGTTGGAAATGTCGAAGTCAAATGACCTGATAGGCAAGGACCAAAATTTGTGGCAAGGATAATATGGAAATGCCTGGTTTCTTAAGCTCTGTCTCACCAGAAGTTTTCAGCTCAGTTTGAAAGATAATATCTTTGATTTTACATTTCCCATCTTTAATGGAGTGAATGACAAAGTAGAAATCCCCTTACAGAGAAGTTGTATTAGAAATTCCCAATTCCATATGGCAAAGGATTGATATTTCCTGTGTGGTTCCAGGAGAGAGGTACTTTTTTTTGTTGTTAAACAAATAAATGTTTACTAAAAACAGAAAGGAGGGATTGAATGGAGGGAAACTGTGATTAAAAGTGGACGTGAAAAGAAGTTGTGGGCAAAAGAACAAATAGCACAAGGTTAATAGAAGTAGAATCATAATAGCATGTTATAAAAAGGTATTAAGCTACTGCAGGTCAACATGCATGTGTATTTTTACATATATTACATGTACATACATAAATATATTACATATACTTTTTTTTTAGCATTCCATTGTAGTCAGTTGTTATTGACATAGGCAAAACATGGAAAAAAATTACTTGTTAATGAGTTTCAGAGAATATAGAAAGATGAACATGCAAATATTTAGAAATTAATAAAATTAACTAAAAAACCTCCATACACCATATTTTCTACATGTTTACATTAGAATTGAGATAATTTTGAATAATTGATAAAACAGAGTCACCTATAATTCCCAGAAATTTGAAGATCAGGTGATAGAATGAAGAGTCTTGAAGGAATTACGTGTAGTTTGGCTACCTGCCTTCATATAGGGGAATGTCCAATTCATCCAGTATAAATGGCTATCTATTTTCTTAAACATTCCTGGGAATGGAGAGTCCATATTTTATCTGATTGAGTTAGATCATTATGTTTTTCTGTCATTATTTCCTATCAAATAGGGAATGGGTGGAAGACATGCTTTAATCTTCCAAATATAAGAGATTTTTGGCAAGATGGATGAGGAAGAGATTGTATATAAGTGCTGCTTCCCTATCACCTCAAAACAGCTGGAAATCTAAGAAATGATTGAAAAGCCAATAAATAATCAAAAGAGAAAAAAAGAAATGTCCCAGAAAAAATTACCAGAAAACCTGAGAAAATGGACAAAGAAAAGTTCCAAAGAATGAAAATTATCACTATCTAGAGCTATATGTATGTCCATATATACATGTATATCCATATACATATATACACATGTATATATGAGAATATTAAAAGAAATCCTCAGGACAAAAGAATATGCAGTAGCTACAACTAGAACGTTAGATACCAGTACAACATGGCAGCAAGAATATGGAGATTGATTGTAAAGTCTAAGAAACAAAAAGAAAGAGTCAAGATGATGAAGTTCAAGCACAACTACAAAACATCCCCCAAAACCTCTCCTATAAAATCATCATATGGAAAAGAAATAAGTTAGTATTGATTACTTTGATTTATTTTTTGTTTGATTGTAGGATTAAACTCACTTCTTTACGAAAAGCTACCCCGAAAAACTAAGCCAGACTAACATAGATAGTCTCTTAAGTCTAAGTTACCTGTAGATTCAGTGATAGATAGATTGATAAAATTTTATCATTCAGTAGCAGATAATTTAGGGGAAGAAATCTTTTTGTAGGAATAAAATAATAGGGATTATAAGACTCTTTTAAAGACTAAGATCTCCTTTCTTGCATCTGGAGAAAATGGGCTTGCCTAAAGGCTGAGTTCCCCTTTCTGGCAGTTGGAGAAAGAAGGGTTAGCCAAAGGTCAAGTTTCTCTTTCCAGTCGTTGTATATAAGCTCCTTTTTTTCTTGAGTTGAGTTATGGAATCTTCTACAGTTGGCAGCTAGAAGATGAAGAGTAACTGCTAACTCCAAACCACAAGTACCTCCTTTCCTGTGATTTTTTCTGGTTACAAAAGTCATCACCTATAGGGCAAGGACTTCTGGGGGTAATCTCACATTGACATCCAGATGTTACTGTTAGGTTAGGAAAGCCTGGGAGAAGCACATTAATCAGCTGACCTGTCTTGTCAGATTGAATTATATTCGAAACAAATTTCTGTAATATTTTTATTCCTGTCTTCTGCTATAAAAAATCAACTCTGTAAATCAGTCCTTGCCTATTTCATCTGAAAAGTCAGATGGCCTGGTTTGGTACGCAAATGCTAGCTTTACAAATTAAATCACTAATGCTAACTCCTCATTTTCTTTTTATTTCAGAAAATTAATTTTAACACACAGAAAACACTATACAGAATTATGAATAGGAAAGCCAATAAAAGGGCAGGATGAGTCATTTTTCCAGCCCAGGAAAACTTAAGAAGGCATAAAGTTAAGTATGTGAACACTGAGGGTTAGGGCTAGGTAAGAGCATAGTGCGACAAAAGTGTCACCAGGTGGTAGCTGTGATAAGCAGTAATAATAGTGTCATAGCAATGGAATAAGTGCCCAGAAAAAGAACCCAGGGGACCACTATACTAGCACAGAAAACACGAGTGGGTGTCATCTGGAAGCTGTGTTACCCATTACCCAGTTTTAAATCACAGTTTCAGGGTTTACTATCACTGCCCTATTCCAGGTCTTGACCACAGGCTAGGGAAGAGCAATTATAGTCACGTAGACCTGTAGTAGACCTGTCTAGGTAAGGAGCAGAGCACAGATCAGGAAGTCAATGATCTGACCTCTCCCCCAAACACACCAAATTGGAGGCACAAAAAACCTACTGGCCCTCACATTGAGTTGTGAAAGCCGAAGGATATAGACAGAAGCTCAAGTCAGTTATCCCTCCAAAGGGTGAGCAGAGCCCAACTTCAAAGCTCAACTTTTCCTTCTGAGAACTAGATAAATCTACTCATAAAACAAACAGGCAAAAAAAAAGTGAAAGAGATAAAAAGAATTTTAGACAAACTGAATATGATACACCTCTGGAAAACATTAAAAGTGAGTTGAAAGGAATATACCAATTTCTCAGCAATATGTGATACCTTTACAAAGATTTACTATATATTAGGGGACAACATCCTCAAAAAGACAGGCAGAAGAGCATAAATATTAAGCACACTCTTTTCAGAGTATAATGCAATAAAAGTTATATTAAACAAACATCTTTGAAATATAGATTAAAATTGAGGACTAATTCTCAAGAATGAGTAAGTAAAAAAACAAATCATAGAAATAACCAATTTAAATTAAATCAAATGTGATGACAACAATAAGACAAAATAACAAAACTAGTGAAATGGAGACAAAGCAGTAATTAGTGGAAGATTTATATCTCTAAATTGTTACAACAATAAAAGAGAAAAAGAGCAGCTCAATGAATTAGGAATGAAACCAGAAAAACTAGAAAAAGAACAAAATAATAATCTCCAATTAAACACTAAAATAGAAATCTTAAAAATCAAAAGAGAGATTAAAAAAACCTGAAAGTTAAAAAAAGGCACTGCACTAATTAATAAAGGAAAACGGGGGCTGATTTTACAAAAAAAAATAATAAAACAGATACATCATTGGCTAATTTTATTTTTAAAAAAAGAAATAAAAAAGGAAATAAATTGCCAGTATCAAAAAAAATGAAAAAAATGCACCACCAGTGATGATGTAATTAAAGCAATTAATAGGAGCTATTTTGTCTAACTTAATGTCAACAAAACTGACAATTTAAGTGAAATAGATAATATTTATAAAATATAAATTACCTACATTAACAGAAGAGAAATTAGAGTGCTTAAATAACACTATAATGGAAGAAAAGAAATTGAATAAACCACAAATGTACTCCCTGAGAACAAAACAAAAAGACCAAGTGGATTTAAAAGTGAATTTTAACAAGCCTTTAAAGAACAGTTCTAATATTACATAAATTGTTTGAAAAATAAAGGAATTTTACAAATTTTCTTCTAGGATATATAGTTTTGATATTTAAACCAGGCAGAGCAAAAATGCAGAAAGAAAATTACTGACTAATTTCCCTAATGAATATTGTTACAAAAATTTTTTAAGTAAAATACCAAGATGGAAACAATAGCAAGATATCACAAAGGTCATATACTATGATCAAGTTGGATTCATATCAAGAATTGAAGACTGGTTCAATATTAGGAAATCTATAAGCATAATTGACCATATTATAAAAACAAAAAAATATAATTTTTAACAATAGATGCAGAAAAAGCTTTTGACAAAATACAACACTGTTTCCATTAAAGATATGAGAAAGTTTTCTTAAAATGATAAGCAGTAGCTATTTAAAAGCAAGAGCAAACATTTCCTGTAATGGGGACAAACTAAAAGCCTTCCCAGTAAGATCAGGGGTGAAATAAAGATGTCCATTATAATCATTGTTATTAAATATTATACTAGAAACTCTAGCTCTAGCAATAAGATTAGAAGAATAAATTGAAACAATAAGCTTAGGAAAATAATTTTTAAAAAATTTGTATATAATATGATGGTATTCTTAGAGAAGCACAAAGAGTCATCTAAAAAAACCAGTCAAAACAATTAAAAATTTAAGAAAATTACTAGATAAAAAATAAACTCATGAACCATTAGCATTTCCGTATATTCCCAACAAAGTGATAGAAAAGGATATAGGAATAGATAGAGAATATTCATGTAAAATAACTGCAGATGTTATAACATTCTCAGACGTCTATTTGCCAAGACTTACACAGCAACTATATAAACACAATTACAAAACACTCTTCATGCAAATGAAAACAACTACATATATTATTGGATAAATACTGTTCATAAGTAGGCTGAGTAATATAATAAAAATGACATATTGCTTAATTTAAGTTTTCAGCACTATTCCCATTAAACTACCAAGGTATTACTTCACAGAGCTAGGAAAATAATAATATAATTTAACAATATAATTCACTTGGAAGAATAAAAAGTCAATAATATCGAGTGTATAAAAAAGAGAAAGAAACTAGCCTACTAGTACCAGATTTCAAGCTACATTTCAAGTTGGTAATCAGGAAAACAATATGCTCCTGGCTAAGAAATAAAGTGGTAAATCAGTAGAAGAGATTAGGTACATAATGCACGGTAACAAATGACCATGGTAGTCTATTGTTTCATGAATGCAAAGATCCAAGCTTTTGGTGTAAGAGCTTGCTATTTGGCAAAAATTGCTAGGAAAACAGGAAAGTAGTTTAGCAGAAATTAGGTACAGGCCAATATCTTCTACCATGCAAGCTCAGAATAAGTATATTATACAAAAAGGGTGATGTCACAAGCAAATCAGGCATTACACAGAAAGAAATTGCCTATCAAACCTATAGATAGGGGGAGAGTTCGTGGCCAAGCAAGGTATAAAAAGATTCATGGAATTAAAAATGAATAATTTTAATTTCATAAAATTAAAAGTATTGTTGCACAATAACCATGCAACCAAAATAAGAGGAAAAGCAGGAAATTGGTGGGGGGCAGGTAAGTGCAGCAAGTTTCAATAGTGAAGATCTTATTTCTCAAAAATTGAGAGCCAAATTTGTTAAAACAGTAGCCATTCACCAATTGATAAATGGTCAAAGGATATGAATAGGTAGATTTCAGAAGAAAAAGTCAAAGCTATCAATACTCGTATGAAAATATGTTCTAAATAAAGAAATGCAAATGAAAACAACTTAGAGTTACTACCTCACATGCATCAGATTGACTAAGATAGCATAAAAAGGAAAATGACAAATGCTAGAAGGGATGTAGGGAAAATAGGTACACAAATGTACTGTTAGTGGAGTTGTGAACTAGTGCAACTCTTCTGGAGAACAAATTGGAACAATGCCTAAAAGGGCTATAATATAGCCTGTACTCTTTAATGCACTGATAATGCTACTAGGTCTCAAAGATCTCAAAGATCAAAAGGTCTCATACTTACAAAAATATTTATAGCATCTTTTTTATCGTCAAAAGAATTGGAAACTGAGAGGATGCTGGTAAAGTAGATAATGATTAAATAAGTGCTGGTATATGAATTTGATGGAATACTGTTGTGTAAGAAATGAGGAAAAGTATACTTTCAGAAAAAAAAAAACAACTTAGAAACTCTTATGTGAACCGAAGTAAAGTAAAATGAGCAGAACCAGGAGATTGGTGTACATAGTAACAGCAATATTAGAAACATCAACTATGAAAGACTTAGCAGGGGGCAGAGCCACGATGGCAGAGTAAATGCAGGGACTTACCTTGGCTCTCCCAAATTCTCCTTCAAAACATGTTAAAATAATCTCTCAAAACGAATTTCTGAAGTGGCAGAATTAACAAAAGGACATGGTGAAACAAATTTCTATCCCAAGACAACTCAGAAGATCAACATGAAAAGTCTGTCTTCTTGGGATGAGAATGGAACACTGCAGTTCAGGCTGTACCTTTTCTAGCCAGTAGCAAGCCTTTGGGGAACTGAATTGGCAATGGTGGCTTCCAGAGATATCAGCCCACATCAGGGTTGAAAAACATTCTTGTGGTCATTCAGTAGAGAGCACATGCCAGGAGAACAATGACCATACCTCTCCCTAAATACCAGCCTGGAAGAACTGAAATTGTACAGACTCCTAGAAATAGTTATGAAAACAGCAGCACAAAAAAACCATGAAAATTATCATGCTCTTTTTATTCCAGAGCAAAGCCCAACTTTAAAATAAAGTTTAAAGTCAAGAAATTGGATGCAAAAATGGGCAAATAACAAAAAAAAAAAAACTTGGCTTTAGAAAGTTACTATGGTGATAGGGAAGATCAAAACACAAACTCAGAAAAAGACAGCGATGTCAAACAGCTATGTACAAAGCCTCTAAATATGTGAATTGTTCTCAGGCTCAAAAAGAATTTGGAAGAGCTCAAAAAGCCTTTTAAAAATCAGACAGGAAAAAGAAAAAAAAATGGGAAAAGAAATGAGTGATGTAGGAAAAAACATGAAAAAGAATCCATAGTTTGGTAAAGGGGGCACCAAAAATGCTGAAGTAAATAATACCATAAAAACAGAAAAAAAGCCAAAAAACAGCCAGAAAAACTCACTAAAGAGAAAAATTTCTTAAGGAGCAGAATTGGCCAAATGGAAAAAATACACAAAAATTCACTGACAAGGAAAACTCCTTAAAAAGTAGAATTGGCCAAAAGGAAAAAGAGATATAAAAGCTCATTGAAGAAAATAACTCCCTAAAAACTAGAATTGGGCAAGTGGAAGCTATTAACTCCACAAGACATCAAGTATCAGTAAAAGAAAATCAAAAGAATGAAAAAATAGAAGAAAATATAAAATAACTCATTGGAAAAAATAACCGACATAGAAAATAGATCAAGGAGAGATACTTTGAGAATTATTAAATTACCTGGAAGTTACAATTAAAAAAAAACCTAGACATTATATTTCAAGAAATTATCAAGTACCAAGTGCTCTGATATCCTTGAACCAGGAGATAAAATAGAAATGGAAAGAATCCACTGATGACTTAATAAAAGATATCTCAAAATGAAAACTCTCAGGAAATTATTGCCAAATTCCAGAGCTCCCAGATCAAGGAGAAAATATTGAAAGCATCCAGGAACAAAAAAAGAAATCAAATATAATGGAACCACGAATAACAAAAGATGTAGCCACTTCTACATTAAAGGGTCAGAGGGCTTGAAATGTGATATTTCAGAGGGCAAAAGATCAAAGATTGCAACCAAGAATCACCCATCCAGCAAAACTGAGTATAATCTTTCAGGGGAAAAATGGATATTTATCAAAGTAGAAGACTTTCAAGCATTTCTGATAAAAAGATCGGAGCTGAACAGAAAATTTGACTTTCAAATATGAGACTAAAGAGAAACTTAAAAAATTAAGCAGAAAAGAGAAGTCATAGGGGAATCAGTAAGGTTAAAGTGTTTACATTCTTGCTGGGAAGATGATACTTGTAACTCCTAAGAATTTTGTCATTATTAGGAGAGGTAGAAGGAGTACACAGAGACAAAGGGCACAGGTGTGAGTTGACTATGGTGGTGTAATATTTAAATATGTATATAAATGGTGGTGGCAGACAATATTTGAACTTTATTCTCATTGGACTCATGATAAAAAATGCTATCTCCACATAAAGATCTAATGGAATCAGTACAAATTGAAACATTTTTTCCTCTTTCTTTTCTTTTTGCCAACATGGCTAATGTGGAAATGTGTATAATAGAAAGATGTGTGTGTGTGTGCATGAGAGAGAGAGAGAGAGAGAGAGAGAGAGAGAGAGAGAGAGAGAGAGAGAGGAAAGAATTTGAAAATGAAAAAAATTAAAACGAAGAAATGAATTTAAAGAAATAAGATCGACAAAATAATACAGATTGAACTAAAACATGATTCAGTAGATATTCCTAAAGCAAAGATAAAAGATGGTAAAACTGAAATAATATACACACAC
>JAQQSZ010009889.1:0-12653 GCA_028646595.1 Phalanger gymnotis
CAGGGTGGGAGAACCATTTTATTCCTCCCTAGCAAAGGAGTTGGCTAAAAGAGCTGGACCCTGTGAAAACTGGGAACCAAGGCTACAGAGAGGAGATCCTAAGGATTTGGAAAAGTGTTTACAAGAGGTTGGAATTCAGTCAGGGGCATCACTATCTAGGCAAAGCTGGATAGTGTCATCAGCCTACCGGCTAGTATATGAAAGATTGCGATTAAGTGACAGAGATGGGGGCACTCCTACCCCACGGCAAGAAGGGGAATCTCAGATAGCAGGAGAACAAACTGCTGCTCAAGAATCTACTGACTTGGGGTAAGGGGTGAGAGTCTCATTTTCCATAGCTTCTTCCTATTGAAATTGGATGTAGAGCTGTCCCTGCCCCAGGAGTCCCATTCTAGAGGCCAGTTCTTTAGCGAGCTGGCAGGAATTCCAAGAATACTACATGCTTAGGCAGTCGCTGGAGAGTATAGGGTGCTTAAGCCTAATCATCTCTAGCATCTTCAGTTGGTGAAATTCTCAGATGGAATAAACTGAAAGATGGGTGCATTGGGAATCTAATCTAACTCTTTCAGGAGAAGTTCCTCCCCATAGTGCCAACCCTGGTTTGGGATACCCACAGGAGAGATGGGGTCAGGGATGAGAGGAGAAATGCATCCTACAGCATCCCCATTGGGACAAGGATGAATTCCCTATTGGAGGATGACTAAAGAAAGAGCCATTAAGCTGTATGAAGTTTGGTTTAGGAATACAAGGAATTTAAGGAATTGTTTTGGCCAAAGCATGAAACTTTTGATTACTTAGAAAGTTATAGAATTTTATGGAACAACTTCCCCAAATCAGCTTAGATCAAATGAACTATTGATATTGCTGAATTCGTCATCATTCTCAGTTTTTCTTCCTGTGATTATACTTTGACAAAAAGTCTAGAGGAATAGCACTTCAACCAGGTCTTCTATCTATTCAGGATTTCTTCTAAAAACAAAGTCCATTTTAAATGGGTGAACCCAATTGCTAAATTATGCTAAAGCAATTTGTATTGTTACTAAATTACATATTTCGTTGATAAGATTCTAAAAGCATTAACATAATTAGGAAACAGAAGAATCATCTTAAGCTGGCAGCTGAACTTCAGCTACAAGTTCTATACTAAATAGAGAAGAAAGGTAAGATCTTGACTTCAAAATTTCCTAGAGAAAAACTTAGGAGAAATCCAGGACATATTTAATATTGGGTCTTGTCATATATCCTATGTGAGTCTATTTGAAACTAAGTTATTTTTTATATTTTATATATTTACATTCATTTATCTATTATTTATGTATATATAATATATTTATATTTTATACAAGTTATATAAGTATATATTTTAGATATAAAGGGACCTTATACAATTAGGAAATTCTTTAAGAGAACAGGAAATGTGTCTGTTTTGTTTGTATTATTCATGCTTTGCGGTAACCCAGGTGTTTTATCTGTGCCTTTTCTTTTGGCATGATCACCCAATAGAAAAAGGTTATAAAAATAAACTTTTTAAAAAAGACTTCAAAGAGGACAAATAATGTCTTTTTTTCTCTGTTTCCAACATTGGCCATGTTGGAGATCACTGAGTTAAAAGACATACCAAAATTAATTGAAAACTAGGATACAAAAACTGATGGGAAACCAAATTTGTGAAAAAAGAATAATTATTTCTTTCCTTTCTATATTATAATTAGAATATCTTTTTTTTTATAGAAAAGTAACAGTTTATTGAAAGGCTTTGAATGCCAAGGAAAGGAGTTTGGATATAGGCTATATCCACGAAGCAGGGTAGATAGACATCAATGCTGTGAGAAATACAGTTCCCACTGAATTCTGATCACCCCTACATTTCAGGAACCTTTCTAGGAAGACTTAATCATTCCTCCCCCTTCCACGTTATGTATAATATAATGGATCTGGAGCCTTTCCCAATCAATATAAGACTACAAAATATGTTTCATAAAATGTAGGTTCATTAACTGATTGATAGAAAAGGATTACCTCTTTGCTCTGGTTTAAATAGTCATGCTAGAGGATTAGTAGAAAATTTAAAAGAATTGGTTTGGCTGTTCAGGCAACTCAAAGAAACAAAGAAGCAGTAATGGGAAGTTGGGAGTGTCACCATGGATCTTTTTGAAGGTAAGCCAACTAAAATAATGGAGCCTTGTGCAAAATGAAATTTACTAATTGCCACTACTCATTGTAAATAAAATTTGATTGAGTTGAAAATATTGTAATGGTAGTAAATTAGGAAATCTAATCAGTTCTTATAGGTACTAAGGGGATAATAAATATTTAGTACTATCTCCCAGGGTTGTTGGGAGAAACACATACATATAAAGTGCTTAATACAGTGCTTGACTTGTGTAAAGGATGAGCACTCTAGTGTTCAGACTTTGTAGAATACAATAAAACAAAAGGCTACCCCATTTATAAGTACTTTTTTCTGATTGGCATGGAATGTTGACAAAATTGGGAAATTATAAACTAAACATGTTAAAGTATTACTAGAAATAGACTTAAGCCACTTTCAAGACATAGAAAAAGGCTGACATGTGGTAGGCACCACACAAACTATTAACATCAGCATAAAAATGTCAGGGGTAAAAAGATAAATGACTTTCTATGAATTGATAGATTTGAAAGTTATTTAACTAAGTTATCACCTGACTTGTGATGTTTTAAATACAAAATGACTGAGAAGGTGTAAAAGCAAGTTGAATACTCTTATGTTTTAAATATATCTACTCTATGATTATTCAAGTATATTTTATTTAACTAGAAAATAATAATAGTAATTGACTTCCTGTTGGGAGAAAAACATGGTAAAATTCTCTTAGCAGATCTTTGTGAAGTTTCTTGGGATGAGCCCTATTGACAGGGTATTTTGAAAATCTATAGCACTACCATTTGAGGAACAAAGGCCTCTTCCACCCAAAGTGCAGAACTGAAACTTTTGAATAACAAGTGGGTGTCATTTGAAATCCTTTGGAAATTCATGTGATTATGTCTTTTAATGCTAATATTTTGTACCATCTACTCACTGTGTATGAACTTGCAGTGAAGAAGTAGACACAGCAATGCCATGCTAAATGGGTCTCTTAGATCTGGGTGACTGAGACAAGTAAACCTCTCCTCCCCAGGTATACATTTTTAGTTCATAGAGGGGGTGGAGGGTCATTGTGGCACACAAGGAATAATGGATTTAATTATGCAAGAGTGTACTCCAGACACTATCTCAGCAGCAACTTGCAGGACAGCCATTGTCCAACTTGTGTAGCTTTTAATCAACTTGCCTTTCAAATCACATCTACTGGTGACCATATGCTAACTTGCACCCCTCTTTGAGCACTTAAAAAATATTATTACTGTGCCCAAGTTAGTGCTTAAAATTATGACCAGATATACCTCACTTGCCTACATGGATCTGTTGGGAGAATCTTATCTCATTCTCATCCCATTGCATTACAGGAATGCTATGATGTTCTCCCTTTGGCTTTATCTGCAGAACAAAGCAAGGAATGATAGTTGTGAATTCCAGATGAGATTTTGAGGCTAATATATATAAAAGTAACAATTATCTAGCCCTAAGCTACAATTTGTGAAATTTTTCTGTTTCAGGGAGAGTCTTTTGGGACTTCAATTTGCTGCTATTCTAAGTCTTGGATCCAGGTATAAGTGTCCTTACTCTGCATAAGACTGCTGATTCATCATTCAAAGGATATATTACAGGCCTCTGTAATGTGAGGACTGCCACTAGATGTCTGTCTCTGGGAAAGTCGAGAGAATGACCTTATGAAGGTGAAGGTAGGATTCTCTTGACATATCTCCATCTCGGTAAATAAGACATTTTCTCACTTGGTTAGTTTTGAACCTGGCTATGATATCCTGTCATACAATTGGCTGCCTATGACTCATACCTGAAATCAAACAGAATTAATGCTGCTATGTTCCTACCTTTCTCCTCACACAGTAAATTCCATTGATAATGGCAAATTGTTTAAAAGAACAAAATTAATCCTATTCATGACTTTTGATTAAGTTATACATGCATCTATATTGAGCAATCCTTTTGAATTGTCATTTGAATCACAGAATAGAGATCAAGAAGCCTTATAATTGGTGGGTTGGTTTCTAAGAAATCACCCTATAACATTCTTTCATCATGATAATATGATTACTGGGACATGTTACAGTGAAAAAATATGACACAATTTTCAAAATTGGATTAGGAATTTTACATCTAAAAATTGTTTAAACATCTATCTAATAATGTTGAGAGACAAAGGCTCACTTTCCAATTGAGGCCCTATGATGCAACAATTGAAATTCTCTGAAGTTACTGGTGAATTGCATGCTTTTAATATATTAATTCTTCCTATAGTTTTATATCCCATGCCAGAAATTTTTCTGACAATTATAATTATTTTGGCAACTTTTAAGTGAATTCAGTTGTGCATCAGGGGTCATCATCATACAAAAAGTGCTCTGTTAATAATTCTCTAGCAAAACCTCATCTTCCTAGGAAAGGTATAAACAACAAAAAGAAAATAGCTAGAGATAAAAATAGGTAGAGTTATAATTTTTCAGTTGGCTTAAATGAATAGTTGCAGCAAGATAATGTAATTATATATACCAAATTTAAAATTTAGGTTCAGAATTTTTTGATTTTTCAATTCTTATTTGAATTTCCCAACCTAAAAATATAAATTCCCTGATCTAGTAATGTTCATATTAGTGCTATTCAGGTTTGAGGCGAGTCTCACTACCTGACCTGGTTATTGTAATAGCAAACTAGAATTGCATTAAGATCTATTTTGTCAGAGTGTTTTACAAAGAGAAGGGGATCTCTGCAAGTGACCTGATCTAGAGAAGCAAATCCACTAGAAGCTGCTCTGAAGCTCCACTCATTCCAGTATTCCTAAGAGGAGAGATCTCCAGAGTACCACTGGACTGCATCAGAGGATATTTCAGAGAATGGACAACTGTATGAGATGAGACAAGCAAGCAAAATGCTTTCATCATCATCATCATCATCATCATCATTCCCTCCACAAATGATTCCTAATCCACCTGTTCCTGAACTTGCAATGACTGGGACCTTAGATACTCCTTCTCACTCTCCTACTTTGGATTTTGCTCCACAATCTACAGCAATGACCTCAATCTATTCCTTATTTTCCTCTACTCTACACTACAGTCATCTAGATCTGATTGTGCTATCTGTAAGAATGTTGCCTTTCATCACCTTAAAGAAATGGCCGTTTGTCAAAATTGCTTGAATTGCTTTCATAAACTCAAAAGATTTCTAGAACCTGCATGTAGGGTTTGTGCTGCTGCACTTGAAGAAACGCCCTTTGGTCTCTCGATTTGCATATCTTGTAGGGCATGTTTTAGTAGGAGTACCAATCCCTTGTGGTTCTTGCTCAGCAAGAAAGTCACCTCAGGCATTTATTGAGTTAATGGTTAATCAAAAGGAACATCAACAGTATAAGTTGTGCTAGTTTCCTTCTTCTTCAATGTGACCTTTACACCTCAGTAAGGGGACTTCTCCCCTCTGGTTTTGCATCACCCATAGAGGATTGCCCTCCACGCATTTAGATTATAATGATGCAAAGAAAGACTGGAGTCTTTCTGTGGATCAAGGGGGGTGGGGTGGGGGAAATGTAAGAAATTATTTGGACTCCTACTCTATTCCAATTAGTATCAATCAATTGATATGATTACACATGGGGTAGTGATTATAGGTTCTATATATTAGGCCCAAGAACTATGAGCTACAGATTGTAAGATCACTTGCTTGATCATAGGAAGCTAATTAGAGGCTCTCCACTCTTGTTTTTACTTGTCATGGTAAGCAAGCCCAGTTGGGCAGAGATGAATCAACTACATGAAAAGTCTTCCAATATATTTTTGTACCTCTGAACAATTCTTTCTTATCCAACAAGAGCAGATGACCACCTTATGATCACTTAGTCAGTGGAGATGCCCCATGATTCACCTGACCTATAAGCATCCTGTTAATACATCATTTTTGGCACTCCAGAGCAAGATCTATCAACTAACGAAATTCTGTATTTTACCATGCCTCTTTTGCATATTTGGGTATAAAACTCTAAAGTACAAAGTCCTGGAAGACGAGAGCATCTCAGATAATGAGGAAGATCTGAGGTCTACTTCATTAGAAGGGACCATGGTCTCTTTATTGAAGTGCCATTGGCTCAGATCTCTGCTTCAGTCTATTATTGCAGATTGGACAATTTTAATCCCCATAACAGCAACTGTCAAGAAATTATCAAGGAAAGCTGCCTTGATATCCTAGAACCAGAGAGTAAAATAGTAATTGAAATATTCTACCAATCATCTCCCGAAAGAGATGCCAACAAGAAAACTCCAAAGAACATTATATCCAAAATTCCATGACTCTTACGTCAAGGAGAAAATACTGCAAGCAGCCAGGAAGAAAGAAAGAAAGAAAGAAAGAAAGAAAGAAAGAAAGAAAGAAAGAAAGAAAGAAAGAAAGAAAGAAAGAAAGAAAGAAAGAAATCAAATACCAAAGAGTCACAGTCGGGATTGCACAGGACTTAGCAGTTTCTACATTAAAGGACCAGAGAGCTTAGAATATATTCTGGAAGGCAGAAGAGCTTGGATTACAACCAAGAATCAGTTACCTAGAAAAACTGAACATAATCTTTCGGGGGAAAAATGGACCTTCAATGAAATAGGGGACTTTCAAACTTTCCTGATGAAAAGAGTAGAGCTTAACAGAAAATTCAGTTTTCAAAAACAAGACTCAAGTGAAACATGAAGAAGGTAAACAAAAAAGAAAAAAACAACAGCATGTTTTTTCGTTATTTATAGGGTTAAACTCTTTACATACCCATACTGGAAGATGACACTTGTAAGTTTTCAGAACTCTATCTCTATTAGGGCAATTAGACAGATTATATATAGACAGAGAGTTATGTGTATGAATTGACTTTGATGTGATAATATGAAAAATAAGGGTAAAAAAAGGATTATACTGAAAGAAGAGAGAAGGGGTAGGCAAAATGGGATACATTATGTCATGTGAAGAGACAAGAAAGACCTATTACAATAGAGGGAAAAAAGGGAGGTGGTTAACATTGAATCTTACTTCCATCAGATTTGACTGGAAGAGGGAATAACATACACACTTAGGTATAGAAATTTATCTTACCTTATAGGGAAGTGGAAAGGGAAAGGGAAAAGAAAACCAGAAGGCAATGTAGAAACTGAAATATTACACCAATGACCACTTAAAGAAATCCCCAAGTAAAAACCCTCAAGAATACCATAGCCAAAATTCTGAATTTCTGGTCAAAGAAAAAATACTAAAAGCAGCCAAAAAGAAAGAATTTAGACACAGGTGAGCCTCCGTCAGGATCACACATGATTTAGCAGCCATCATCATAAACAAGTAGAGACTGTGGAATACAATATCCCAAAAGCCAAAAAATCAAAGTTTACAACCAAGAATAGCATACCTGGTGAAATTAAGTATATTATGGGAGATATTGACCTTCAATGACATAGTATATTAAAGTTTTTAATATATTGATTGGTCTTCCCTTCCCTCTCCTTCCTTTTTTCCCCTTCCCTGGGTGCAGAAAGAAGGGACAGGTAGAATGGAGAAAATTATTTCACATGAAGAGATGTAAAAGACCTATTAGAGGAGATAGGAGGGTGGGTGATGGGCATTGCTCGAACATCAGTCTCATCAGTATTGGCTCAAAGAGGGAATCATATGCACAATCATTTGAATAGAGAAATTTATCCTACCAGACAAGGAAGTAGTAGGGGAAGAGATTAGGTAAAGGCAGGGTAGGGAATGACATAAAGGAAGGCAGATCAGGGGAGGCAGTAGACAGAAGCAAAACACTACTGAAGAGAGAAAGGGTGAAGGGAGAGAGAGGACAGACAGAAGGAAGAAAAGGATGGAGAGAAATAAACAGGTACTAATCATAACTGTAATGTGAATGGGATCAACTCTCCCATAAAACAGAAGTGGATAGCAGAGTGGATCAAACACCAGAATCCTCCAGTATATTGTTTACAAGAAACACACTTGAAGCAGAGAGACACATAGATTAAAGTTAAGGGACTAGAGCAGAATCTATTATGTTTTAACTGAAGTAAAAAGAAAAAAAGCAGCGGTAGCAATCATGATCTCAGACAAAGTAAAAGCAAAATAGACCTAATTAAAGGAGATAAGGAAGGAAACTACATCTTGCTGAAAGGTACCATAGAAAATGAAGCAATACAAATACTAAACATATATGTACCAAGTGATAAAGCATCCAAATTCTTAATGGAAAAGTTTAGTAGGTTAAAGGAAGGAACAGATAGCAAAACAATACTAGTGTGGGACCTCAACCTCTTAGAACTCAATAAATCCAATGAAAAAGTAAACAAGAAAGAAATTAAGGAGGTAAATAGAATATTAGAAAAGTTAGATATGACAGATCTTTGGCATGATTTAGACCAGGCCTACACAATATATGACCTGTGAGCTGTGTGTTGTGCTGGCCTGCTTTATGCAAACTCCTCAGCAAAACTAGCTATGTGAAGTTCACTTGTTTGGTTGGTTGTTGTCGTTCATTCTAGAAGAGAACCAAAATGACATCACTATGAATGAGTCAAGATTCAATGTGTCCAACTGTGGCTGATAAGGCCAGTATAAGCTCAGAATGTTCTACCAGAGGTCAGGAACAAATAGTCCTTGTAAACATTTGGAGCGGATACTCAAAATTTGTGCTTCCTGCATTTCCTTTGAGCTACTTCAATTCTGCTTTGCTCATATATCAATAATATTATATATTGATACATGTCAATATATAATATTATGCTCATATTTGCACCTTCTCTGATGTGGGAACATCATGCTGAGCAGTCCGGTGCCAATGTCTCTCATGTCACACAATCAATTCCAAAGTTCTTGAGAGAGACCTTGAGAGTGTTTGTCTCGCTTCTTCTGACCACCATGTGAATGCTTGCCCTGTGTCTTTTTGGCAAGCATACATTTTTTTTGGCTTTTTACATTCCTGTTTTTTTTATTTTTCTTTAGAAAAAAAAAACACTGCAGAAGTTTGCATGGCAAACCACCAGTACTGAAAAATTAATAAAAAGTGGACCACAGGGAAGAGTCCAAGAGGTTCACACCCACGGTCCTTAGGCAGCCTAATACTATCCATGTCAGGTTTCCCAGACTTTCTTCTCTAAAATGGATGGTCACAGAAAGTTGGCCACACTCCAGAAATGTGCCAACAATAGTGAAAGTTCTTGACAGAAATACAACACTTAATAGAGTTCCTCTGTTTTATGCACAGGCAATTTATATTTAACATTTTTCTTTCATAAGAAGAAAAAGTCCAACGGAGTGTGAGAGTCACCACTGTAATTACAATTGAACACCAGAGTGAGGAACTTTAGGCAACTGGAAAACCAGGATGTAGGACATGATCATCATGATCAAAACAAGTTCTGAATAGCCTGACCTCAGTTAATTCCAGGCTGAAGGGATGCCAATGCTGGAATAGGTCACATTCTTTTTGAAACCAAACACCCAGTAAAGCTAGATGTTCACAAAAATCCTTTGCACTGAACTACCCCAAGCCTAGGGCAGTGAAGAGTCAGGTAGGCAGGCAGGCAATCTCAATGTTTCCCTTCTAGGTTAGTATCTGGACACTGATTTCAAAGGTGCCCATATATTAATGATAATAGTTTGGTAATCCACTGTAAAAGCTGCCTTCATTATCTTCTCCACAAGTTGGGCTGTAAGGAAGAAACTCTTGAGTTTTCCCTACTTCATGCTTTGGATTTCTGGATACTAAATTCAGCCAGAGCCAAAGACATTTGTATGACCAGCAGCAGCCAAAGGTAAGGGGCAGGGCAAGAAAGAACCAGTTGTACAATGCAAAACCAGCGGTACACTCAAGAAGGGGTAAAAAGTGGGCATGCAGCAAGCTGTAGTGCATTCACCCCAAGTTGCAGTTCTGATAACCATGTCTGACTCTGAAGGATTTTAGCTCTCGGCTCCTTCATTGACCTGGTCTCCAGCAAGGTAGTCCTGAACACTTGCTTTATGGTATCCCATTGGTTTCAGTTCCTATGTGTAAAGTGGTGGTGGTGTGGTCTTGTGGCCTTCTGATGTCATTGTTCTTGATGTGAGGCTGAGTTAAACCTCACTGAGTCATGAGGAGCACCATGATGGCCAGGTCCCTGCAGTTGCTTAGTCCTTGGCACCCCAGGAGGAAGGCAGAGTATCACCTAATAATAACTCAACCTCCTCAGAATAGGTGAAACAACAACAGAGAGGGTAGAAGGATGGGTCTGGATGTAAAAGATTATAGCAAAAAGGAAGGTGGACTTATAAGGGGATCAGGCTTGAAACATTGTTGAGGCCAAAGGGACCAGAATGAAAATCTGAAAAATTACAACTTTCTTGTACCTACTTAAAAAGATAGTTTCCCCATTCCTCCCATAAAAATCACCACATTTAGGGGGGCAAAGCCAAGATGGCGGCTGGAAAGCAGGGACTTACGTGAGTTCCTCCCCAAGTCCCTCCAAAAACCTATGAAAAATGTCTCTGAACCAATTCTAGAAATGCAGCACCCACAAAATAGCATAGGGAAGCAGGGCTGTAGCCCAGGACAGCCTGGATGGTCTCTGGGTAAGATCTGTCCCTCATGGAGCTGGGAGTGGAGGGGAGCAGAGCTGAGCAGGGCCAAGCCCAGCATGGGCGGTGCCGACCTACCAGACCAGGAGCTGGGCAGAGCGTGCCCTAGCACCCTGAATCACTGAGCTGCAGCAGTCACCAGACTTCTCAACCCAAAGACACCAAGGACAACAGAGTAGGTTAATGGGAGAAGCTGCTGGGGACTGGGATAGAGTTTGAGGTTTGGCCACCACCCGGGGGCAGCAGAGGTGGGACAGCTTTAGAACTACAGCTGCAGTTGCTTCTGGCCCAAGGCCCACCTGGTGGGAGGAATTAAGTGGCAGATCAGAGCCAGAGTGAAGAGCCTGCTGAAGATCTAAGTCCAATCCAGGTTGGAGGTTCTTGGGGAAAAAGGAGAGCTGGTGTGGCAGAGCTGGGGCATCCCCTCAGGCTTGGAGCATAGAACTCTTTAGTCTACAAGCAGTCATATCCCGTTGAAAAACTCGAGGGTCAAGTGAGTTGGCTGGGAACATGGCCAGGCAGTGAAAACACACCCAGATTCAGTCTCAGACTCTAGAATCCTTCTTTGGTGACAAAGAAGACCAAAACATACAGCCAGAAAAAGTCAACGAGCCTACAACAAAAGCCTCTAAGAAAAACATGAACTGATCTCAGGCCATGGAAGAGCTCAAAAAGGATTTGTAAAAGGAAGTTAGAGAAGTAGAGGAAAAATTGGGAAGAGAAATGAGAAGGATGTGAGAAAAACATGAAAAACAAGTCAATGACTTGCTAAAGGAGACTCAAAAATATACTGAAAAATATACTGAAGAAAACAACACCTTAAAAATTAGACTAACTCAAATGGCAAAAGAGCTCCAAAAAGCCAATGAGGAGAAGAATGCCTGGAAAGGCAGAATTAGCCAAATGGAAAAGGAGGTCCAAAAGACCACTCAAGAAAATACTACCTTAAAAATTAGACTGGAGCAAGTGGAAGCTAGTGACTTGATGAGAAATCAAGATATTATCAAACAGAACCAAAGGAATGCAAAAATGGAAGACAATGTGAAATATCTCATTGGAAAAACCACTGACCTGGAAAATAGATCCAGGAGAGAGAATTTAAAAATTATTGGACTACCTGAAAGCCATGATCAAAAAAAGAGCCTAGATATCATCTTTCAAGAAATTATCAAGGAGAACTGCAATGATATTCTAGAGCCACAGGGCAAAACAGCAATTGAAAGAATCCACCGATCGCCTCCTCAAATAGATCCCCCCTCCAAAAAAATCTAGGAATATTGTTACAAGATTCCAGAGCTCCCAGATCAAGGAGAAAATACTGCAAGCAGAAAGAAAAAACAATTTGAGTATTGTAGAAACACAATGAGAATAACCCAAGATCTAGCAGCTTCCACATTAAGAGATCGAAGGACTTGGAGTACAATATTCTAGAGGTCAATGGAGCTAGGATTGAAAGCAAGAATCACCTACCCAGCAAAACTGTGGATCATGCTCCAAGGCAAAATATGGACTTGCAATAAAATAGAGGACTTTCAAGCTTTCTCAGTGAAAAGACCAGAGCTGAAAAGAAAATTTGACTTTGAAACACAAGAATCAAGAGAAGCATGAAAAGGTAATCAAGAAAAAGAACAAGAAAAAGAAACTGCAAGGGACTTACTAAAGTTGAACTGTTTTCTTTACATTCCTACATGGAAAGATGATGTGTATGATTCATGAGACCTCGGTAATAGGGTAGCTGAAGGGAATATGCCTGTATGTATACATATATGCATATATGTTTATGTACATATATTTATGTATATATATGTATACATATGTGTTTATGTATATATTTTTATGTATATGTGAGCGTGTATGTATTTATAAATGTATATGTGCATATATATGTATATATATATATATATATAGAGAGAGAGAGAGAGAGAGAGAGAGAGAG
>JAQQSZ010009890.1:0-12653 GCA_028646595.1 Phalanger gymnotis
CATGTTCCCAGCCAACTTACTTGACCCTTGAGTTTTTTTTGTTGGGATGTGACTGCTTGTAGAGTATAGAGTACTTTGTCCCAAGTTTGAGGGGCTGCACTGTTGTTTTCAGAGCTACACAGCAAGCCCTGCCACACCAGCACTACTCCTCCCCCAAGAACCGCCATTCAGGATCACGACTCAGATATAACCCAGATCTGTACTCTTGCTCTGATCCACCACTTAATTCCTCCCACCAGGTGGGCCTGGGGCCAGAAGCAAATGCAGGTGTAGTTCTGTAGCTGCACCACCTCCACTGCCCCTGCGGCGGTGGTCAAACCACAAACTCCTTTCACTCTGTCCCAGCAACTTTTCCCACTAACCTTCTCTGTTGTCTTTGATGTTTGTAGGTTGAGAAGTCTGGTAACTGCCACAGCTCACTGATTCAGGGCACTAGGGCCTATCCACCTAGCTCCCAGTCTGGTTGGTCTGCGTGGTCCACACTGGGCTCTGCTCCACTCCGCTCACAGGCCCATTTGATAGACCTTATCCAGCAACCATCCAGGCTGTCCTGGGCTGGAGCCATGCTTCCCTCTGCTATTTCATGGGTTCTGCAGTACTAGAATTTGTTTAGAGCCATTTTTTATAGGTGTTTGGAGGGCCCTGGGTGGGAGCTTACACAAGGCCCTGCTGTCCACACGCCATCTTGGCTCTGCTCCCCATACTATGTTTCTGGCTTCTTTGTACTCTAACATCTTTGTCAATCTCCTCCCCTTGCTCCTTTCTAAGATCCAACTTTAAACAACCTGTCACTGCTTCCTACATGCGATGATCACCACAGGAAGCAGTCAAAAAACCATACTGCAGGAATCCCCTACATTTTCATGTTAATATAATCTCAACCAAGCCCTTACTATAACACAGGAATCCTTTCATTCTTCTCTTAATTCCCTAACATCCTTGCCACATTATCTATTCTAAATTTTCTCCTCTCTGCTACCCATCTTTACCAACTTATCCACTTTCTACTCAGCAGAAGACCTTATGTAATACTCAAGCAAGAGAACTGAAGCTAGCCATTTAAGGCAGCTAGGCAGCACAGTGGATAGAGTGCTGGACCTGGAGTCAGAATGACCTATGTTCAAATCCAGCCTCTGACACTTACTAGCTCTATGACCTTGGGCAAGTTATTGAATATCTGTTTACCTCAGTTTCCTCCTATGTAAAATGAGAATGATAATGGTACCTACATCCCAGGGTTGTTGTGAGGAGGAAATGATAAAATGTTAAAGCATTTACCACAGTGCCTGGCACTTTGTAAGAACTACATAGATGTTAGCTATTGTTAAGGGTCAGGTTTGTTCCCAGTTCCATACTTTCAATCTCTTTAACATCAACTCCCCTTCTGTTTTCCTTTGTTCTAGTTTTGGAGAAAGAATTAGTCCTTCTCACCAAGGCTTAATTCTTCTGTTCATGCCATTAACCAATACAATCTCATCTCCTTAAGAAGGAGATTCCTTCTTCATCTCTTCTTTGATCATCTGATCTCTTTCTTCTCAACTACATTCCCTGCTCCTTAAAAACTCGTCAGAGTCCTTCACATAACATCACTTGACTACTATTTCCTTAAGCCTGCAAACCTATATCTCTCTTCCCTTTCTCAGACAAATGAAAGATAACATTTTATAGTGTAGAGATTGATTAGTTTTGAATCAGACCCTCTGGGTTCAAATCCTAGCTCCTCTGCTCACTACCCAGCTACAAGGCACAGGAGATAGAACATGTGGCCAGATATGAGGAAGACCTGAGTTCAATACGGCCTCAGACACTTACTAGCTCTGTGACCTTCTGTAAGTCACTTAACCCCTGTTAATCTCAGTTTCCTCTCATTGACCTGTGAGGGTTATTGTGAAGATCAAATGAGATGGTATTTGTAAAGGGCTTAGCACAGAACCTGGAACATGGTAGAACTATATAAATGCTATTACTACAACTACTACGACAACGACTATTACTACTACTACTACTATTATTATTATGTGAATTTAAGTAAGATCTTTAAACTTTCTGGGCCTCAGTTTCCATATCTGTAAAATGAGTAGATTAAACTAGACCAGGGGTGGGAAACCTGCAACCTTAAGGCTCCTCAAGTGCAGCCCTTTGACTAAAGCCAAACTTCATAGAACAAATCCAGTTAATAAAAGGATTTGTTCTGTAAAACTTGGACTCAGTCAAAAGGTCTCACCCAAGGACCTAGAAGACCACGTGTCCTAGAAGGTGCAGGTTCCCTACTCCTGAACTAGACAGCTTCTATCATCCCTTTAGTCTCTAAATCTATAATTGTACAAACTTAACAATCTTGGTTCTACACTTGAGAATTTTGCCAAGATATTAACATTTTACTGCAGGGGTTTTGTTACCAAAGCATAGCGCTAAGAAACACACTAAGCGGCTAACCATTTTTGGTGGCACTCATTGGTACATCTCACTTGTGGGTTTCCAGAAGCTACCCTTGGCCCTCTCTAGTTTGGTAGTCCCTCTGAAATATGGCTTCCTTAGCCCCTGCCAATATTCACTCTACTAATCATCCTCTTTTCCCTAGTTCAAAGCAAAAGCATTTCATGAAGTACCACAGTAATAAAATATTACAAAATAATAGGTTTTCCATAGCCCTCGAGCTCATTCTTCCCTGCTTTCTAAATGCCTTCAGTGGAAGGTAGAAACACAAATAAAGATCATACAGGGCATACACACATGGGGAACCCATTACTCACAAGAAGGGGCGATTCAAAAAAATTAGACCGCTGCACATGCGTGAAGGGGCAACTCACATCATCAAAGCCACAGAGTCATAAATATGTTCAAATCAATTCATCATGCAAAATTCTGCTGCACCTATAGCCCTCAGGGTACTATATCTCTAATTCTCTCCACTTAACTTCTCATTTCAGCTTCCCCCATTAGACACCACATGCCTTGTCATGCTTCTACTTCAGCTAGTCATCAGTTATCCACTATAACTTAATATTCTGTCTTCCAAATAGTGGGGATGCTATGGTTACTCATTTTCTCTGTGGGGATGGACATGGCCATATTAGACAGCTCTTTCTGCCACCTCCACCCCATTAATGGATGCCATTATTCCTAAATCACTTCTCAGGAAGGGACGAGCCCTCAGTCAGCTTCTTCATGCAATGACTATGAAATTCTTCCTATCAGACTATTATCAGAAGTTTGAAAATTTGGTCCTTTCTTTACTGTTGCTAATTCTTTGAATTTTCTGTTGACTTCTTCAGATCAATTCTCATCTCTCTTATGATCCTAAATTCATGTTAAACCTCAGTTCTTACCATATCTGGGACAAATATTATCAAGAATCTTCTTTCCAACTGAAAAGGAGTTAAGCAAAATCAAGTAAAATCAGAGCTATTTTCAACCACCACACATCATGCTGTCCTGACATATTCACATCAAAAGTACTGTGCTGGTTGGAGAAGAAGAAAAAAGACTGGTGCCCTTTGTTTTATGTTCCCCACACCCCAGCAACAAATAACAGCCTAGGCAACTAGGTTGCATAATAGATAGAACACTGGGCCTGTACTCAGGAAGCTGTGAGTTTAAATCCAGCCTCAAACACTCACTAGCTGTATGCCCCTGGGCAAATCACTTAACCTCTATTTGCCTCAGTTCCTCAACTATAAAATGAGGTCATAACAGCACCACTTAATGTGTTGTTGTGAGGATCAAATGATATATTTGTAAAACATAAAGTGTTTAGCCCAGTACCTGGTACAGAGTAGGAACTTTATAAAGGCTTATTCCCTTTCCTTCCCCCTACCACCTACATTTTCAATTCTTTTTTTTTCCTGTGTGGTCAAGACACTAATTGAAAATAACACTTGCAAAATCTGAACATCTTATAAACCTAGACAGATAGATGATTAGATTTGAAGATCTGAATTATATTAGCTTTCTTTGGTTCATAATCACAATTGACTAAGTTATAGGAAATATATGTTTTGAAAGACACTGCTTCCCTTTCTGGCAGCAAAGATTCTGAAGCTTTCAATCCATAAATAATATCTTTCTCCAACAAATTATGCTTCACAAATGTGTCAGAAATGTGTTCCTAATATGCCTTCTTGGAAATCTACTTGATCTTTGAACTGATGAAATTAGAAGTATACAGTAAAAGGAATCTTCCTTGGCTACTTAAGGAATAAAAAAAGGTGGGTTTTACCTACTTGTTCCTTCCACAACCATGTACTGGTCACTTTCTATATGTACGGCCTTGTGCTGGTTGCTATTGGAGATATAAGGAGCAATATGGTATGTTCTCTTGCCCTAATTGAATTTGCAGTCCAAAAGAAGAGATAAAAATATCTATCACATGAAGGACAATAAGTACAATATAGAATCTGATAACTGTCATGAGCGAGGCACAAAACAAGTATGATAAGAATTCAGAAGATGGACAAATTCTTTCAGCTGGGAGATCAGGAAAGTTTTCACAGAGGCTGTGACATGATGACATGTAGTTGAATGAACAGTCATGATGAATAACCAAATACTTGAGGCTCATAATGGTATTTGATAGCAGCAAAAAGTAGGATTGAAGCTATTGGCTGCATCTACTACTAACTAATCTCTCAAATTTCATTCATCTGAAATAGTCTTATTAAATGGCATGGTATTCAATATATTCTATATAATGCTACTTTATTGCCAGAAGAAAGAAGTTGCAAGCTCCTTTCATTTGGAAACCTGAAAGAATCACCCAGATTCATAGAACTCCAGAGTTGGAAGACTCTCATCTAACCCTTACCTTGAAAAAAATTCCCTTTGTGACATTTTGGAAACGGAAAAGTCCAGTTTTGCTCAAAGATTTCCAGAAAGTAAAAATTCACTACTTTTCAAGGAAGGTATTTGGGATAATTATAATTGTTTGGAAGCTTTTCCTACATCATAGCTTACTCTGAAACTGTACCTAATACCTCTGTTTTCTAGATTAATCCTCTGAGGTCAAACAAGAAAAAAAAAAAGCTTTCTTATTCTGGGTAATAGCCCTTTAGACACAAAAACCAGCTATCCTGTTTTGGCACATAGATGGAAGAGTGGTTAGAGAATCAGACTTGGAGTCAAGAAGATGTGAATTCAAATCAGGCCTCAGAAACTTATTTTCCCAAAGAATTCTGTTTTCAAGCCTAAACATCCTTAGTTTCTTCAGTGAGTCCTCACAGCAAGGATCTGAAACTCTTCACCATCTTAGTTTCCCTTCTCTGAGCACTCTCCATTTTATCAATAAAATTCCTACCTGAAATGAATACAATTCTCCAAATAGAAAATGAGCAGAGAAGCACACAATTGGACTGTCTTGTTCCTGGAAGTCACATGTTTCTTAAAGTGACATACAATTGCATTAGCTTTCTTGGCTGCCAAGAAGTCTTCAAAAAGATCACAGGAAGCACAAAAAAAAGTAAGACGATTTGAAACATTTCCTTTTGGGAGTGGAGAAGGGAGAGGGGCATCAAAGAATAATGGAAAAACACAGGTTCTGGAGTTAGAAGCTTTGAGCTAACATCCCATCTCTAGAGTTACTACCTATGTGATCTTAGACAAGTCACCTAACATTCCTAGGCCTCAGTGTCCTCAACTGTAAAATGAATACTAGATAACCTTCCAGGTCCTCCTAGGTCCAGATCTGTGATAATCTGGCACAAAAAATAATAACATAATGGAAAAAAAATAATTTGTTTGGCTTTTTTTTCAATTGGGTACTCAAGAAATGCCTTGCTTTCATTTTTCTTTTATTTATTTTTAGTCTTCGACATTCATTCCCATGAGATTTTGAGTTCCAGATTTTCTCCCCATCTCTCTCCTCCCCCCACCCCAAGATTGCATTCTGATTATCTGATTACCCCTTCCCCCTATCTGCCCTCTCTTTTATCACCCACCCTCCATTCTCTTATCTCCTTCCCCTTCTATTTTCCTATATGGCAAGATAGATTTCTATACCCCATTGCCAGTATAGCTTATTTCCCAGTTGCATGCAAAAACAATTTTTAACATTCATTTTTAGAACTTTGAGTTCCAAATTTGCTCCCTTCCTCCCTCCCCACACGTTCTCATTGAGAAGGCAAGCAATTTGATATAGGTTACACATATGTAGTCGTACAAAACACTTCCATAATAGTCATGTTTTGAAGGACGAACTATATTTCCCTCCATTCTATCCCACCCCACCCCCATTTATTTTATTCTATCTTTTGACCCTATTCCTCCTCAAAAGTGTTTACTTCTGATTACCCCCACCTCCAATCTGCCTTCCTTTCTGTTATCCCCCACCATCTCATACCCTTCTTTCCAACTTTCCTGTAGGGTAAGATAGATTTCTATACCAAACTGAGTATATATGTTACTCTCTTCTTAAGCCAAGCCAAATCCTATGAGAGTAAGGTTCACTCATTTTCTCTCATCTCTCCCCTCTTCCCTTCTACTGTAAAAGCTTTTTCTTGCCCCTTTTAAGTGAGATAATTTACCCCATTCTATTTCTCCCTTTCTCTCTCTCCCAGCATATTCCTCTGTCACTCCTTAATTTTATTTCTAAGTTATCATTCCTTCATATTCAACTCACCCTGCGCCCTTTGTCTCTGTCTCTCTCTGCCTCTGTCTTTCTGTCCCTTTCTTTCTGTCTCTCTCTGACCCTCTCTCTGTGTCTATCTCTCTGTCTCTGTCTTTCTTTCTATATAGATAGATATACATATACATATAGATTATACATATACATATATATTCCCTCCAACTACCCTAATACTGAGAAAGGTCTCATGACTTACAAATATCATCTTTCCATGTAGGTCGTTTATGATATCTCTTTCCCATCTACATTTTCATACTTCTCTTGAGTCTTGTATTTGAAAGTCAGATTTTCTATTCAGCTCTGGTCTTTTCATGAAGAAATCCTGAGTCTTCTATTTCATTGAATATCCATTTTTCCCCTAAAGGATTACACTCAGTTTTGCTCTGTAGGTGATTCTCGATTTTAATCCTAGCTACTTTGAACTCCAAAATATCATATTCCAAGTCTTCAATCCCTTAATGTGGAAGCTGCTAAATCTTGTGTTATCCTAACTGTGTTTCCATAAAACTTGAACTGTTTCTTTCTGGCTGCTTGCAATATTTTCTCCTTGACCTGGGAATTTGGCTATAATATTCCTAGTTTCCTTCTGAATCTCTTTGAGGAAGTAATTAATGGACCCTCAATTTCTATTTTACCTTCTGGTTCCAGAACATCCAGAACATCCAAAACAGCAGTTTTCCTCCGTAATTTCTTGAAAAATGATGTCCTAGGTCTTTTTTTGATCACGGCTTTCAGGTAGTCCAATAATTTTTAAATTATTTCTCCTGAATCAATTTTCAATGTTAGTTGTTCTTGCAATGAGATATTTCACATTGTCTTCTATTTTTTCATTCTTTTGGTTTTGTTTTATAATTTCTTGATTTCTCATGGAGTTATTAGCTTCCATTTGCTCTATTCTAATTTTTTAAGGAATTATTTTCTCCTCCATTTGACCAATTCTGCTTTTCAAGGTGTTCTTCTCCTCATTGGCCTTTTGGACCTCTTTTGCTTCAGGTTATCCTATTTTTTAAAATGTATTTTCTTCACTGTTTGTTGGGTCTCCTTTAGTAAGCTGTTGACTCTTTTTTCATGATTTTCTTGCATCACTTTCATTTCTCTTCCTAATTTTTCCTCTGCTTGTCTTAATTGATTTTCAAAATACTTTTTGAGCTCTTTCATCACCTGAGACCAACTGATATTTTTTTTTTTGGAGGCTTCAGATGTAGGAGCTTTGACTTTCTTGTCTTCTTCTGGTTGTATGTTTTGATCTTCTTTGTCACCAAAGTAAGATTCTATAGGTTGAGTTTTTTCTACTGTTTTGTCATTTTCCCAGCCAATTTACTTGACTGTTTAATTTTTTGTTAAAGTAAGGCTCTGCTTCCAGTGTGCAGGGTATACTGTCCCAAGTTTCATGGGTTTTGTGCAGTTGTTTTCAGAGATATTTCTAAGGGCCTGTAAATGTTCAAAGGACACATGTTTACTCCTTTCCTGGCCTGTGCTCTGGTCTGTGAGTGACCACAAGCACTCTTTTCTTCCTTGGAACTGTGAGGAGGATTCCCTCTCCACCGCCACCACAAGCTCCACCACACTAACACCCCTCCTCACTTCAAAATTGCCACCCAGGACTGAGATCCAGGTCCAAGCAAGGCAAAGCAAGAGAATCCTGTCTTAGTTCCAGCAAAGTGATCCCTGCAATCCTCCTCTGATCAGTCACTTAATTCCCACCACTGTCTGTGGGCCAAGAGCTCCAGAAGCAGCTTCTGCTGCCACCCTGGGGCTGAGGCTGGACCACACCTCTCCCATTCGGGTCCAACAGACCTTTTCCTACAGACTTTCTAAGTTGTCTTTGGTATTTCTGGGTTAAGAAGGGTGGAAACCACCACAGCTGCCAGTGATTTAGTCCTCTAAGGCCTGCTCTGCCCTGTCTGTGCTGGCACTATGCTCCTCTCCCAGCCTGGCACAAGAGATCTTTCCTGTCAACCTTCCAGGTTGTCTTGGGCTAGAAATTTGTTTCTCTCTGTCATTTTGTGGGTTGTGCTTATCTAAAATTTGTTTAGAGTCATTTTTTACAGGTATTTGGAGGGTTTTGGGGGAGGGCTCAAGCGAGTCCCTGCTTTTACTCCACAATCCTGGCTCCACCATAATTCAAAATACCTTGTTTTTCACAATTTATTTGCGTAATATACATTCAATCCAATCATTCCTTAGTCAAGTACTAGCTTAAATCCATTCTAGGGGAATAAACGCAATGAAAACCCTACCATAAACTTGGAATCAGCGGTGAGGAAGCATTGGAGACACCTTGTAGTTATCAGAACACCTCCATTTCCCATATTCAATTCAATTTCAATTCAGCTGAATACACAAATACTGATTAGGTGCCTCCTATGTGCCCAGCACTGGGGCAGATTCTAGAGACACAGTTTCTGTCTTTCACCATCTCATATACTATTGACCCTCTCTCTGTTTACCTTCTTCAAAGAGAGTTTTCAAGTAAGGGAGAAGCATTTTAGTCCCAAGTTTGCCCTAAGATTAATGTTACTTGTGTGTTTCTGGACAAGTCTCTTAGCTGCCCTGGTCCCCAGTTTTGCGATCTAAAGAATGAGGGTTTGGGACTTCTAACGTCCTTTCTAGTTATAAATCTGTGATTTGGTGCTCCTGCTTTTTTCAATTTAGGAATAAAGTAGTTGGGGTCTTTCTTCACTTTAAAATCCACCTGAAGTGAAAATGTACTAAACCATAATTCAACACTGTAGGGTCAAGGAGATAAAAGCCTCATCAACAGGGCACATCAGCAGGTACCTGGAGTTAATATTTATTTATTTGATAATTACAGAGAGTGTGTATTTATAGTTTTCTTTGGCTTCCTAACAATTTTTTAATAAGGCATGCTGGAAACACAGCTCTCATGATCTAAATGCCTGTAATCTCTCTAAGGTCCAATTATCTCTAGATAACCTTGCCTCTTGAAGACATATGTATTGTTATTATAAAAAAAAATGTTTATTTTAGGGAAGGACATATATTTTGTAGCATAATAGCATTAAACTGTCATATCAGAGCACTAACAACAATATAAATGAGGGGAGGCATTCAGAAGGATTAGCTCACTCATAGTAATTAGTTTACCAGACATACTGAAGGAATTGAAAACTCACTCATAAATAATTCCTATTTGGTTCTGCCAGCTTGACAAAAAGAAAATACCATAGAAAGGAGATTTCTTTTAGGTCCCTGATATTCATTTGTACATTTATTCAATCAACAAACATTTCTCCACTGTATAATTCACTGTGTTAAGTGTTGGAAGAGATAGCAAGATGAGTAAAGAAGGGCATGTGGTTTAGCAGTGGAGATAAGAAATATACATAAATGCAAAGTAAAACAATTTCATAAGGCAGGTAGGAACAAAGTGCTGGGTATTTAAAGGAAGAAAAGGTTACTGGTGGCTGGGGATGATCTGAATGGCTAAATGAAAAAGGTCATCTGAATTAGGGCTTGAGGGATAAATGGCATTTCAAAAAAATGGAGATAAGGGTATATGCTTAGGTGGAAGGTGAAGGAGATTGACAATAATTCTGAACACTAAAAGCAGAGAGAGAGGATTTTATTATATTCCCTAGCCTGTCCCATGTCAGCCAGTCAGCCAGGCCAGCAAGTCATTAAGCATTTAATGAGTGTTTACCATGCTTACAATGTGCTAAGCTAAAGAAAGGTAAAAACGCAGCTCTTGTCCTCAAGGAGCCCACAATCTTATGAAAGAGACAATATGCAAACAACTGGCGCATTACACACACATGTACATGTTATATGTGTACACTACACATGTGTGTGTTTATTGTACAAACACGTATGGGCATGGATGCATATAGTCTGTGAGTAAATGGCATGCCACTTGTTTGCATATTGCATGGTGTATGAGTGTGTCTGTTTGTACATATACGTGTATGTGTGTGTGTGTTGCTGGTAGATAGAAAGCACTCTGAGTGAAGAAGGCATTACAAAAGGAGTATGAGCTAGGGGAAGAGAGAGAATCAGTAGACTCCAGTGTTTATTGCAGAGAAGCATTTGAGATAGTCTTGAAAAAAGTCACAGAAACTAAAAAGCAAAGGTGAAAAGGGTAGGACATTCCAACCATTGAAAAGACATGGAGTCTGCAGATAGAATATCCTATATCATCATTCTTCTGTATGTAATCCAGATTTTCTCTACCATGCCCCAGCTCTTCATCCAGTTCCCTGGAATTCACACATTGGAAGGATCTTCCATCTCCTTGACCTGTCCCTCTGATGAGTTGGCCCTCCTCAGAATCTCCATTTAAAAAAGGTGCCCAGATCAACCATATCTAAAGCTGTCTAGGCTGGACTCTGTGCCCCCAATAATCCCCACTCTTCCTTCTTTGACGCCTCTCCCTGTTTAGGTTCCTTCTATGTATTGTCTTTACCTACTCAAATATAAACTCTTTGGGCGCAGGGACTGGCTTTCTTCCTATTTGTATTTGTATTTAGAGGGATTAATACAGTATGGAATATAATAAGCACTTAATAAATGCTAGCTCACTGACTCTGTATTAGAAATAGGAAGGCCACTTTGGATCACAGAATAGGTGGAGGAGACTATAGTGTATGAAGATTACAAAGGTACAAAAAGGCTAGTGTGTGAAGTCTTTAAAAACCAAACAAGACAAGATTTTCATATGTGATCCAAGAGATAAAAGGGAGCCACTAGAGTTTATTGGATTTGGCCGGGGGTGGAGGGGAGGAGCTGCTTGGGAGTATGACATAGCCAGATCTGTACAGATTTACACTTTGGCAGCTAAATAGAAGATTGCCTGGAGCAGGGAGTGAATTGAATCTGTTGACCACAAAGCAACTGATTAGCTAGGTGGAGAGAGTGTGAAATAAGTCAAGAATTTTACTAAGGTTAGTGTCTGGGTGCCTGGGAGGATGTTGGGAAGGCTGGGAAGAGAGATGGAACTTGTCATGGCCAAAGACTACATAGGTTCCATGGCACAGGTTATAGCTTCTAGGGTGGTGGGTAAGAAAGAGTTAGTGCAAGGACATTCTCACAAAAAGCATGCTGCGATAAGCCAGAGTCATTTACGAAAACATGGGACACTAAACTGTTAGATCGGAGGTAGAAAATTATGTCTCAAGTAGAGCAAGCCTCAGTAGCCGCATAACATACAGAACTCAAGTTGTTTTTCCCATATTTCATATCTTCTAATTTTTTCATTGTTTTGACTTAGTTTTATTTTTTCTTGATGTATCATTATGTCATTTGCTTCCACCTGCCCTATATTAATTTTAAGGAATTATTTTCTTTAGTGAGCTTTTGTAACACTTTTTCTTTTGTCCAATTCTACTTTTTAAGGAGTTATTTCCATCAGTGAAATTTTGTATCTTTTTATTTCCATTTGGCCAATTCTGTTTTTTAAGTATTAATGTTCTTCAGTATAGTTGTGCCTTTTTTTTTACCAAGCTGTTAATTCTATTTTCATAATTTTCTTGTATAACTCTCATTTCTTTTAGCAATTTTTCCTCTACCTCTCTTATTTAATTTCTAAAATCATTTTTGAGTTCTTCTAGGAATTCTTTTATGAGCCTGTGACCAATTTACATTTTTCTTTGAAGCTTTGCATGAGACTGTTTTGACTTTGTTGTCTTTTTCTGAGTTTGTATCTTGATCTTTGCTGTCATCATAGTAACTTTTTATGGTCAGGCTCTTTTTGTTTGTATGTTTGCTCATTTTTCCAGACTATTTCTTGACTTTGAATTTATGTTCAAGATGGGCTCTATTCCCAGGGTGGGGCTCAGGGGGCTCTGTCCTAAGTTTTAGGCTTTTTCCACACTGCTGTTTTTAGAGCTAGTTCTAGGGGTCTAAAAGTTTTCAGTGCTTCCATGGTAGCATAATCTGAGGAGAGGTATGGTCATTCCTCTCTTCTGACCAGAACCCATACTGCCTCCTCAGGGGTGTGTTGTTAAGCAAAATTGTCTTATTAGCATGGCTTTTGTTTCTTTTGAGTGGAAGTACTTTCAGCTGTTAAGTGCTAAGC
>JAQQSZ010009891.1:0-12653 GCA_028646595.1 Phalanger gymnotis
GCCGCCGCCGCCGCTGAAGTTGTCTCCCGGCAGCCGAGCTTCCGGCGTTCTCAAGCCCCGCCTCAATGACCAGAGACCATTGGTTCCCCAGCTGGCCCCTCCTGTCACCAATCCACACCCACACAGGTTTCACACCTGACAGGGCCCTGGGCCTGGGGCTTAGCACTTAACAGCTGAAAGTACTTCCACTCAAAAGAAACAAAAGCCATGCTAATGAGACAATTTTGCTTAACAACACACCTTCAAGGTATTCTTCTCATCATTGGCTTTTTGGAGCTCTTTTGATATTTGGGTTAGTCTATTCTTTAAGGTGTTATTTTCTTCAGTATTTTTTGGTGGGTCTCCTTTAGCAAGTTGTACTTGTTTTTCATGTTTTTCTTGCATCACTCTCATTTCTCATCCCATTTTTTCCTCTACTTCTCTTACCTGCTTTTCCAAATACTTTTTGAGCTCTTCCATGGCCTGAGACCAGTTCATGTTTTTCTTGGGTAGTCTTTTGATGTAGGCTCTTTGACTTTGTTGACTTCTTCTGGCTGTATGTTTTGATTTTCTTTGTCACCTTAAAAGGAATCTAGAGTTTGAGTTTGAGTCTGAGTTCATTTTTGCTGTCTGCTCACGTTCCCAGCCAACTACTTGACCCTTGAGCTTTTTGTCATGGTATGACTGCTTGTAGAGTAGAGAGTATTTTGTCCCAAGCTTTAGGGTCCAAGAGCTGCTCTTTTCAGAGCTGTTTCTACTCTACTATCACCCCATCACAGCAGCTCTCCTCCTCCCCCAAGAACTGCCAACCAGGACTGCAATCCAGATCCAAATACAGCACAGCAAGAGAGTTTGCCTCTGTGCCCACAGATCTCTCCTTGCACTCCCACTCTGATCTGCTGCTAGATTCCTCCCACCATGAAAGCCAGGGATTCAGGAAGCAGCTGATGCTGGAGCTCCAGAAGCAACCTCAAGAGCTTTCTGCTGCTGCCACTGCCACCATTGTACCACATCTGCCACCCCCAGGGATGGGGCTGGACCGCTCTCACCTCCATCCCACAGTTTCCCACTAACCTGCTCTTTGGCATTTGTGGGTTGAGAAGTCTGGTAACTGCCACAGCTCAATGATTCATGGCCCAAAGGCATGTTCTGACTGGCTGACTCCTGGTCTGGTCTGTCCTGGCATGGCCCACATTGGATTGTGCTCTGCTCCCAGAACCATGTGATAGACCCTTCCCAACGATCATCTAGGCCATCCTGGGCTGGAGACCTATTTCTCTCTGCTATTTTGTGGGTTCTGCAGCTCTAGAATTTTTTCAGAGCCATTCTTTACAGGTGTTTGGAAGGATTGGGGAGAGCTTAAGCAAGTCCCTGCTTTCCAGCTGCCATCTTGGCTCTGACCCTAGAATATCATATTTTAAAGAACAAAAAAGCTAGAGTTGCATCTAAGAATAACTTACCCATAAAAGTTAAGTGCAATTTGGAATAAAAAAAAATTTGATGAACTGAAAGACATTTGGATATTTGTAATAAACAAATTAAAAATCAGAAATAAATGAAAAATTTGATATAAAAGATCCAGAAGAAATTTAAGGAAAATATTAGACTAACTACAAGACAGTCATTCAGGTCAAACCATTTACTTATTATGTATATGAAAATATTATCAGTATTCTTAAAACTGTCATCATTACTAAAATAGTTTGAAAGAAAGGTTGGAGCTGAGTTGTGTATGTCGTGAGTGTAAACAAGAAAATTGGGTAGGAAAAGGTGAAAGGGGGCAATTATATTATAAAATTATATTATAAAAATTGGGCATGAAAGGAACAACTAACATAGAGGAAACAAGTAGGGGTGGAGGGCTGGTGATGTTGGAACCTTAATCTAATCTGGTTTGAAGAGGAAGCAACTTGTATATCTGGAAGGGTGTAGAAGTCTTCTGAACATGTGAAGAAATGAAAAGTCTGGGAGACAAGGTGGAGGAGAGACTTTTAGGATATATGGATTGGGATTTGGGAGGGTAGGGATTGGGGGGACTTTTGGAGAGATGGGAAAATAAGGGTTGGAAAATAACATAAGCAGGACAAGGTTTAAAAGAGACTAAGAAAGAAAATAGTAAAAATAAGATGGAGGGAAATTCACAAATAGTAATTATAACTTTGAATGTGAATGGGATGTTTATAGCGGCCCTCTTTGGGGTGGCAAAGAGCTGAAAATTGCAGGGATCCCTATCAATTGGGGAATGGCTGAACAAGTTGTGGTTTATGGTTGTGATGGAATACTGCTATGCTATAAAAATGATGATCTTGGCGATCTTGGAAAGGTATGAACAGACTTTCAATGAATGATGAAGAGTGAAGTGAGCAGAACCAAGAGAATATTGTATACAGTAACAGAAACATTATTTTAAAAATGACATTGAGCAACCAAGTCATTTTGACTATTAAAAATACACAAATTAAACATAAAGGACTTATGAAGGGAGATGCCATGTGCACCCAGAAAAAGAACTGATAAATACAAATATTTACAGAATATTTTTACTATATATACATATATATATACACATATATATGCATATATATAAAATTTGTGTCTAATAGCAAATATCTCTAGGGTGAAGGAGGAAAAAATGGAAAAAAGAAATTTACATGATAACTTTGTTGTATATTTGGAGGGAATAGCAAGTTGTACATGCTAGATTTGCAGTTTCATGCATAATCATCTTTTTTATTGTAATGTGTAATGCCTTTATTGTAATGAAATGCTTATTTTGTTCTATGAATTGAAAATAAAATGAATTATTTAAAAAAGAAGGAACTGGGGATAGTAGGATGGGAAATGGAATTTTGAGGGGGAATATAATAATTTCAAGTATTTGAAGGACCTCAGGTGGAAGGATTGACTTTTTCTGTTTGAGATGTCTGAAAGGCAGTTGGAGATGTAAGATTGGAAGTTAACAGAGTTTGGGGAAGGATAAATAGATTTAAGAATCATCAATATAGAGATAGTGATTAAATCCATAGTAGCTGATGAGATCAATGAGTAAAGGAGAAGAGAAAAGGGCTGAGGCCAGAACCCTCAAGGACACCTATGGCAAAGGGGCATGATCTGGAGGAAGATCCAGCAAAAGAGACAAAGAAGGAGCAGTCAGATAGGTAGGAGAAAAGCCAAGAGAGAGTAGAATCCAGAAAATCTAGAGAGAAAAGAGTATCAAGAAGAAGAATGTGATGAACCATATCAAAGGCTACAGTTAAGTCAAGCAAAATAAGAATTGAGAAAAGACCATTGGATTTGCCAACTAAGAAATAATTAGTAACTTTGGACAGAACAGTTTTGGTGAATTGACAAGGCTTGGAGTCAAATTGTAGGGGGTTTAGAAGAAAGTGAGAGGAAAGAAATTGAAGGCACCTCTTGTAGATGGTCATTTTGTGGAGTTTAGCTACAAAGGCAAGAAGAGATATAGGATGATAGCCAATGGAATGAAAAGATCAAGTGAAGATTTTTTCAGGATGGAAGAGACATGAGTATAATTGCAGGTAGTAGGGAATGAACCAGTAGTCAGAGAAAGATTGAAAATAAGTGATAAAATTAGGGTGACAGAAAGGGCAATCTATTAAAGGAGATGGAATGAGATGGGATCACTTGAACAAAAGGGGTTAGTCTTGGTAAGCGGTAAGGCCACTTCATCACATGAAACGGGGGTGAAGGAAGAAATAGTTATTTGAGAGGTAGACATGAGGAATAAAGGAGAAAATGAGCTCATGGCAAATGGACTCAATTTTTTTTAGTATACTATGAGGCAAGGTTCTCAGCTTAGAGAATAGGGTGTGTGGGGGGGGTGTTACAATAATAACAGCAATACTATAGAATATTGCCCTTTGGCCTGACTAGACCATAAGTTCCTTGATCATCTGTATTTTTAAAATGTATTTTCATGTCAATGAGTCAATAAATATTTAGTAAGGGCCCACTAAAAGTGATCTGCATGTGCCATGGACTTTCACTACAACTCATTATAGATTGTCCCTCATCCTTAGAATGCACTCCCTCCTTACTATTCTTTTGAGAATTCTTCAAAGGGCTGCTAGGTAAAACAGTAGATAGAGTTCCAGTCCTGTAGTTAGGAGGACCTGAGTTCAAATGTAGCCACAGACACTTACTAGTTGTGTGACCTGGGAAAGTCACTTAACCCTATCTGCCTCAGTTTCTGTGTCTGTAAAATGAGCTGAAGAAGGAAATGGTAAACTGCTCTAGTATATTTGCCAAGAAAACTCCAGATGCAGTCATGAAGAGTCAGACATAGCTGAAAAATGACTGAACAACAAATGCCTCCTTCAAGGGTCAGCTCAAGTGCCACCTCTTACATAAGGTCACACTTCATCCCATCTTCCCAGTCGCTAGTGCCCACCAGTTATTTTGTCTTAAATCCTATGTGATTTGTTTTTGCTTTTCTCTATATGGTTTTTTCCTCCTAATAAAATGTAAGCTTCTTGAAATGAGGAACTATTTAATGCTTATCTTTATATCCTCTACACCTAACTCAGTGTTTGGCAGAGTATGTACTTAGAAATGCTTGGTGAATGAATAGTTTCCTCTCACATGTTCCGTATTGATGTGAGGTATTCTCAAAGGTTCAACACAAATCCTGGGTAAGGTTTTCATGTGGCCTTAGCAAGGATGAAAAACTTACTCTGCCCCCTTGTTTTATTTGGGACCAAGCTATTTCCATACCTTACCCCTCCCATTTGCTTCCAACCTGATAGTAACAATCCTGGAAAGAGCACTGGTTCACCTGCAAGGAGACACGTATTCATGTCCTGTTAATTAGTTACGTTATTACAGGTAAGTCATTTAACTTTCTGAACCTCAGTTTCCTCATTTGTAAAGTGGGTTTAACACCTGGACTTCCTATATCATTTGATTGTTTTTCAATTCAATTCAACGAACGTTGATTAATCATTTATTACATACAAGGCCCTGAAATGGATTTATGATGGATTTATCCCTCTAACACATATCAAAACCCATTATTCCATGCCTGCACATCCTATGTGGCTCATTAACAGTATATCCACCACTTGGTAAGGAATTCTTTGATCATGACGTCTGATGAAACAACTGAGGAATACAAAGACAAAAGAAGACAATCTTACCTTCAAGGAGTTTACATTCTAGGGATATAGGACACGTATATAAACTTGAATGATACAAAATTGAATATGAGGACAATCAGACATAGTGCCTAAAGATAATTTGAGGAAGAAGAACTTACTTTAGCAGTGGGAATCAGGAAATGTTTCATGGGGAAGGCTGTACCTGAGATAGATCTTATTGAAAAATAAAGTCTTTTTGAAACTGTAAAGTCTATTAAATATGAGCTGTCACTATTACTATTGTGATTATCATTATTAAAGTTGTTATTTCAAGAGAACAACATCAAGACCAAAAGGGAAAGCTCCGTGTTGGGGGATCTCAAATATGTCCCTAGAAGGTTAACTGAGGGTCTAAGTTCAGGTTCACTGACAAACATCCCAGACTTTCCCTTCTCCTAAACTGACTACCACTCAGAGTCAAACCACAAGCACACCCAGGAATGGTTTATGAGATACTCTGAAGGGACTGAGTGAAGGAAAAATACAGACACATTATAATCGCCACTATATCTCTCCACACACACTACTTGTCTGCCCCATGAGGGAGGTTAATATACTGAGAGAGCAGAAGAAGCAGTTCCAAAAAGGAAAGATTCAGGTTACCCACACATCTGATGTGCTGGTCTCTGTATCCTCAAGGATTTCCTCCATCAGTTTCTCTCTCACTGCTAAACTAAGTCTGACCAATGGCAATGGGATTTCAATTGGTCATATAGATAGATAGATAGATAGATAGATAGATAGATAGATAGATAGATAGATATAGATAGAGATAGATAGATAGATAGATAGATAGATAGATAGATAGATATAGATAGATAGATAAGATAGATAGATAGATAGATAGATAGATAAGATAGATATAGATTAGATAGATAGATAGATAGATAGATAGATAGATAGATAGATAGATAGATAGAGATATAGATATCAGTCAGTCAATCAGTTAATAAATGTTTATTCAGTGCTATTGCTTTGTCAGGCCTTGTGATAAGCACTGGAGACAAAAAAAAATTCAAAAGATAAGCTTTCAAGGAGTTCACAGCCTAATTGGGGGAGATAATCTGCAAATCATTATGTCTGAACAAGATATATACAGGAGAAACTGGAGATAATCAAGGAAAGTCACTAGACAAGAGAGATTAGGAAAGGCTTCTCGTAGAAGGTGGGATTTGAACTGGGACTTTGTAGGAAGCAAGGAAGTCAGGAGGCAGAGACAAGGAAGGAAAGCATTCCAGATGGACTATCTTGTTCAAGGAACAGAAAGAAAGCTAATGTCATTTGATTAAAGAATATATAAGAGTGGGGTAAGGTGTGAGACATAAGAACATTGGAAAAGTAGAAAGGAGTCAGATTATGAAGAGCTTTGAATGACAAAGAGAGGATTTTTTTATTTGATCCTGGGAGTGATATATCCACTGGTAATAATCATAGCCTTCCCTTATATTTGTATATCCCTAGTTAAATATTGCCTCCAGGTTGCAAAATTTTGGCATGTCACTTTCCCCTACTTTCTTATCTTCTGTATCTCTCCTGAGAGCACCTGGTCACCATGCTTTCCATAAACCAGCCTTTATATTGTATGTGAGGAAACTCCGAAGTCACATTATGAGTCCTTAAGACAGGACCACTTCAATTGGTTTTCTGCATGGGTCAGCATCTACCCAAACTATGTCTTATGGGTCCCTATCTATGTTTTTATTTTACTTTTTTATGAAGTCAACTAGAGGACACATTTAGCTCAAGAGAAAATTAATGAATAACATAGTAATAAAAGTAGTAATCAGTTTTCTCAAATAACCACAGAACACATTTCCCAAAGGATACATACATTATAAATAGGAAAAGAAGACACATATACCAAGGTACATATAAAAGGATATACTAGTAGGCACAAGCACGTGAGTGTGCACACATGCACATACACATACACAGAGTGAGAACATGGAACCAGGGTGTACATATGAAGGGACATGCACATAGGGAAACTATATTGCCTGGCAGAGAAATGGAGAAGCCACGGGTATGCTGGTATCTCCTAGTGATATCATGTTGCTACTCCCATTGGGACTGTGCCTAGCTTGACTCTGTCATATACAATTTCTACTAGAGATGTGATGTATTCCCTGCTGGTTTCACTTGGACATTACTTTTCACTCTTTCACTGGTCTCAGTTGTTGCTAGTGACTGCCAGGTGTCTTTATACTGGACAAGAGGATATAGAGAATTGTTTCTCCTATTTCTGGCTAGAATACTATCTCCAATTCAGAAGAAAAGTAATCCTGCCATCACCCTTTTAGCTTAAATGCCAGAAAGTTTTCTAGTATGGCTCCTTTAGAAAGGCAAAATCCCTAAAGTAGTCACAGATAGGACCGAAGGGTCAGAAGAGATCAGGAAACCTTCAGGATCTTTCTCCCATAGTCTGTCTATTTCTATGAGTCTTGGCTGGAATAGGGATAAACTCTTTGAAACCCAGAACAAGTAAAGGTAACTAGGGCCCTCAGGCTTAAATCTATCTTTTTCACCTGGACTTCTGAGTCACAAAGAGCAGACTCTATCTAAGAGGCTTCACTCATTGTCTATTCTTCCAACAAAATTCATATATTTATATGAAGTATATAGATACACTCACATGCATCTGTGAAGTTTACTGTATATATGTGTTGGAGGGAGGGATATATGTATAGGTGTATGTGTACATACATATATAAGTGCATATGCACCTATGTGTATTTATTTACACACATTATAGGCTTATAAAAAGCACATATACATATGTGGATATGAATGCATTCAAATGGGGAAAAGAGGAAAGTAAAGAGGTTTTAGAATTTTAAAAATAGCAACTGGAAGACTAAATCTTGAAAGCTCTTGGAAGGTGATTGTTAGCCATACATATGGCTAACAATAAGCCTATAAATAATGCTGAGTAAGCATAGTTTCAGTTAGAAATGTAATAGGGAGACCCAAGAATTTTCTAACTCCAAGAGTCCAATATTCATACACATATGCATGCAGCATAAACACATACACAGGTGTGTATGTGCACATATATATACGACAAGATCTTGAATATCTATGAGTATGTTTTATATATGCATGCATGTGTAACAGCAATAAGTTGCACCATGGAAAGTACTCAATTTTTTCTGCTCCTTCATCTCTTCCGGAAGGGGCAAAGCTGAATTCCCCCAATGCCTATCTTACCTAGACCCTGGTCATTTCCATCTTGCCCTCTTTAATTACTCATACATTGCTACAACAGTTCACTTGTAGCTTAAGGGTAATGTGTTAGTCTTCACATCCATATAGACCCATTCCTCTGCTGCTTTGTGGAATCTATATCTGACAAAAGAAAAGCTATTAGTACAATCACAATAGCTCAGGGCCCAAAGTTAAGAAAATTCCTAATGCTTAGATAAAAGTTTTCTTCCTTGTCCTAATTTAAATTTTTATTTCTCTCTACCTAACCTCCAACCCCTTTATTTTGACTCAAAATCAAGATACAAGAAATATTCAAGTTTAAAAAAAAGAACTAAGCAGAAGCAGAGTATACTACAATATAATATCTACTACCTGACATTCAGAGGGAGGGAAGATTGTGAAGCTAGCAGAACTCCTCTAAGTCCTTGAAGAAGTGAATACAACCAATAGTTTCTATTTCTATAACAATCCAAGGATGTTTGAAGAGCCTGAGGCCCTAACTTAGTCTCCTTTCTCTGCCCAAGCTCAGCACTCCTCTGGCCCCTTTCATTTTCCCATTTTCAATTTATTGCCTCTGTGACAATTTTTTTTCCTAATTTGACTTACTGAGACAGGGGCAGGGCTGCAGCTATTCAGTTTTTGCAATCCTCACTCTTTCCAGCTGTTGCAGATTGCATGTGCCACTTTAAGAACTCCCAGGTATGACTCAAATCCACCGTCTCCCTCAAAGTTCTCAGTAACACAAATCAGTAATGAGACTGAAATGAAATTCTTGCACTTCTGACCTACACATCATGAGATATGCATAGGTCCTCAGTCTCCTGTTACATCCATATGGCTAACAATGAGCCCAACTTGAAGTCATATGCCTTGACCTCTTTTTCCACCATCATCCCAATTGCCCTCATCTGGGTTGATTTCTACATGTCCATAAACTTCTGATGCTATAGTGGTGTCATATTATTTCTGACCAAGGCAGCGTACAGGGAAATATTACTTCTTTAACTCTGGGCAGGATAACCTACAGTTATCAGTGGCCTTTGGCCCACATCTTTGGGACAGCTGCCTTAATAAGAATGTCTTGATATAATATATACTCAAATATTCACTTATGTAGAGATTCCCTCCAGTGGTGCTGATTACAACTTATTCACATCTGCCCATTCTGTGTAACTTGCCACTGGGGGGTCCCAATAGAAGAGGAATGATCTTTAATTCCAGCTGGAATTGGAGCACACAGGTCCCAACATCTTCTTTTCTTTTCATTCATTTCTTAGATGGCATCCTTTATTCTAATTTTCCTCCTTTGTTAATGATTTGTAATACACTGCAGCTGGCTCACACCCACCATGAACCTTTCTATTGTCCTTTTTGGAATAGACAGTTTTAATTCTCTGGAGATTACAGTGTTCTACAAGTTGCAGTCCTTCAATAGCAGATAAAATATTGGCATTTTTAATGGCCTGTTATTTGCTGGAGAAATTGGTGGTTGTGAAAAGAATTTATAGGTTCTCAGTGGCAATCCACCCTGTTCTTTCTCCTATTTAATTCTGGGCCTAATTCTTTTCAAACTGTAGTGCGTGCATGTGTGTGTGTGTGTGTGTGTGTGTGTGTGTGTGTGTGTGTGTGTGCATTTTAAGACAAACATAGTAGATTCAGATGTATCTCAAACCTGAGACAGCTTATCTACATATGTTTGTGTTTGTAGTGAATGGTCCTTTTAAAAATTCATATAGAAAATTTCTGAATGGAGAAACCCCTTCTACCCGTGCAGATCAGCACCTTCTGTGCAATATATATTGTGTTAGACTCAGTGCATTCAAAGGTTAATTAAGTGACTTATACAAGGTCCCACTACCATATTGTGTCAGAAGCAGGGCTTGAACTCAAGCCTTCTGAGTTTTGAGGCCGGCTTTCTATTCCCTACACAATACTGACTGTCATGTATATCTATATAATATATACAAGTATATGGATAAACACACTATCCACAGTAATGTGTTGGAGTTGGCTTCTACTGTCTCTTCAGAGTTGTTAAATTTTCAGAATCTACACATACTGAAAAAACTGAAAATCAGGGCCTGGTTAATTCATTCATTCATTCATTCATTGGTTTGTTTGTTTGTTGATTATTGTTTGGATTTAAGACAGTGATGGAAAAATATTATAAAGCACGTTAAGTTTAAAACTGTGTCACATGCACTATTTTTGGTGAGACAGCTGTTTAAACATTTATCGGTTCATCCCTGTCTCTCTCTCTTAATCTTAGTACCTTTCCTCTCTTAATTATTTCCTATTTATTCTGTCTGTAACTTGCTTTGAGAGTAGCTAGGTGGAACAGCGGGTAGAGCACTGGTTCTGGAGTCAGGAGGACCTGAGTTCAAACCTGTCCTCAGATACTTACTAGTTGTGTGGCCCTGGTCAATTCACTTAATGCTATTTGCCTTAGTTTCCTCATCTGTCAAATGAACTGGAGAAGGAAATGGCAAGCCACTCCAGTGTCTTTGCTAAGAAAACCCTACATGGGCTCATGAAGAGTTAGACACCACTGAACCAACAACAACATAGCTTGCTTTGTATGTAGTCGTTTACATAATGTCTTCCCTCATTAAATTACAAGCTTCTTGAGGGCAGAGACTGTCTCTTTGTATCCCCTGTGTTTAGCACAATGCTTTAGCACATAATAAATAGGCATTGAATAAATGTTTATTGATTGATTGATATATACACATATATTTATCACATATGCATATTCCTAGACATATGCATATTGTACAGATATATATATATATCCATCTATATATCCTATAGATATGTCTAAATCTGTGTGTTCATCTCTAAATGTATAGACATATGATAAATTAAGCATTTATTAGGTGCCAGGCATCGCAGTAAACATTAAATATCCAAATACAAATAAAGTCCTCAAAAAAGCTGACATCCTAAGAGGGGAACAACATACACAAAGGAGAGGCAGAAAGCAGAGGTGGGGCATGGCATGGCTTGGAAATGACCAGCAAGTCTAGTCAAGGCCTGAGTTTGGGCAAAACAGAGATGAAACTGGTCTAGCAGCTTCAAGAGTGGTTGTAGGAGCAAAGTCTAAGCTGTCTATGTCTATGTCTGTCTATATCCTTGTCTTTGTCTATGTGCATGTGTATGTATGTATCTGTGTATATGTATGGATGCATGTATATGTGTATATCATATAGACTCCATGTATATGCATACATATAAATTTATACATGTGTATTTGCCCATGCCTATATATATGCTTACATATGTATATGCCTATGAATATGTATAGGTAATCATGACTATGTATGTATATGTGTGTATATATATATGCACATATACATGTGTGTATGTTTATGTATATCTATCCATATGTATTTGCATATAAACATATATACATATTATATGTATATTGCATGATATATACCAGTTTATATCATATTTTATTAAAATATAACTTATAATAATGTTCTCTATGGTATACATAACAGTGTTTTTGTGAGACCAACGTTGTGAACAATTGATATAAATTCCTCCTTGGCTACAAGTCCCAAAGATGGTGTAGCTAGATAGCTGTCATTTTCTTGGTCTGTTTCTTCAAAGGGAAGCTTCTTGTTGAAAGTCTATCAGGATGTTTTATCTGCCTTAAAAAAATAAAAGCCAACACCATCTGGGAGCCCTTGTAGCAATGCTTTTCTGGCTGCCCTGAGCACCTTTCATAACTACTTTCATGGACAACATTTAAAGGCTATGAGCTGTTCTTCCCAATGTGTTGTTAAGCAAAATGGGCTCCTTAGCACTTAGTTCAACAAGTGCCCTTGAAGAGTTTGGCTTTTGTTTGCTTTGAGTGATTCAGCTATTTCATTGAATCTTGTTAAGTGTTAAGCCCCAGGCCCAAGATTTAGGTGTCCTTGGTGCCTCCATGCCTCAGGGGAGGGCTAAGTTTAGACATGAGTTCGAGTGACATGTCTGGGACAGCAGAGACTCTTAGACCACGTGGGTTTAAGTCTGCCTCTTTGTGGTGATTTTGTGTCGCGTGGGTGAGTCGCATGTGTGAGTCACCCCTGACATTGACAAAGATGTAAAAGCCAGGGGTTGGCCTCTTCTTCCTTGGAGCTCTGAGATGCAGCAGGAGTGGTGCGTGACTCTGAGCCAGCCTTGTTGAGCTCCTGGCTGAACTCAGATGTTGATGGTTCCTTGGTAACTATGAATTGTATTGGGTCTGTTTGTAATTTGTTTAAGGGCTCTTGAGATGGTGTTGATAGGAAACTCTGGGCAGCTGTAGCTAAGGAGCCCCCCAGC